>CAUYQG010123159.1:0-19776 GCA_963574415.1 Tarsius wallacei | reverse complement strand
GAGACCTCATCTCTACAATAAATCAAAAAATTAGCCAGGTGTGGTAGCGCGTGCCTGCAGTTCCAGCTACTTGGAAGGCTGAGACAGAAGGATCGCCAGAGTCCAGCAGGTCGAGGCTGCGATGGCCGGGAGCGGCCACTGCATTCCAGTCTGGGTGACAGAGTTTGACTCCAACTTAAAAAAAAAAAAAAAAAAAGGATAAAGTAAAGAAAAAGCAGGGCTTGGTGGTTCAGCCTATAATCCAGCGCTTTGGGAGGCTGAGGTGAGTGGATTACCTGAGTCCGCGGGTTCGAGACCCGCCTGGGCAACTTCGCAAGACCTCATCTCTACAATAAATCAAAAAATCAGCCAGGTGTGGTAGCGCGTGCCTGTAACTCCGGCTACTCGGAAGGCTGAGGCGGAAGGATCGCTGGAGCCCAGCAGGTAGAGGCTGCGGTGGCCAGGAGCGGCCACTGCACTCCAGTCTGGGTGACAGAGTGAGACTCCAACTCAAAAAAAAAAAAGAAAAAAGAAAAAGAGTTAAATTGTGATGCATCAATACAATGAAAACCTATAGCTATTTCAAGGAACAAGGGAGATTTCATTCCAGTGACATGGAAAAATGTACATGATTGTTTAAAAGTAAAAAATTGCATATATTTTACATGACCTTTTTTTTCTTAAGAGACAAGGTCTTGCTCTGTCACCAAGACTGCAGTGCAGTGGCACAATCGTGATTTATTGCAGCCGCAAGCTCCCGGACTCAATGGATCCTCCTGCCTCAGCCTCCTTAGTAGCTGGGACTACAGGTGTGTGCCACCATGCTAGGCTGGTTTATTTTTATTTTTGTAAAGATGGGGTCTTGCTACATGTCTCAGACTGGTCTTGAATTCCAGGCTTCAAATGATCTTCCCGCCTTAACCTTCCAGAGTAGCTGGGATTACAGGTATAAGTCACCATGCCTGCCTCAAATATGAACATGATTACTTATGCTTAGAAAAAAGTACAGCATTTGTGTACATATTCATTTTAAAAAGTATACATAGTTTACACTTTAAAATTTTAAAGTATACATAGAAAAAAGCAAACTATAAACAATGGTTCTTTCTGGGACTTGAGAAATTGTGAGAAAAGGAATAAAAGACATTGACTGAAGATCTTTAAAGAGGCATGCATAATTTTCACAATCATTACACATGCTGTCTATGTAAAATTCTATATCCAGCTAAAATATGAAGAGTGAGGGAAAAAAATATTTTCAAACAAAGAGTGGGCAAGTTTACCATCCACAGGCTCCAAGAACATTCTCCAATAGAAAAAAAGCTGAATATAGAAAATAAGTGAGATATTAGAATCAACAGTGAGCAAAGGAATTAATAAGCATGCTGGCAAATTTAAATAGGTACTGATTGAATAAAACAAAGCCATTAGAAGATATAAAACAAATTTGACAACATTTGATAATATTCAATATTTAACCCAGTGTGGTAACACGTGCCTGCAATCCCAGCACTTCAGGAGGCCAAGGAGAGAGGATCATTGAGGCCAGGAGTTCAAGGCTACTGTGAGCTATGATTGCACCTAGGCACTCCAGCCTAGGCAACGGAGTGGACCCTGTCTATAAAAAAACAAAAAATTTAAAAACTAAAAGAATAAACAATTAAGTTATATAATTGATAAAGACATTAAAGATAGAAGAGAGATCAGAGCTAAAACTTTTAAATTCATTGATTACTCAGGACAAATATATAAATGTTTTACTTTCGACAATATATACATGATGCATATTACCAATTTAAAAGTAAAAATAACAAAAAATAGAAATAGGATGCAAAAGTACCAAATCAATTACCATGCTCTTCATTGGAAAAGCCTAATTATTTTTAAAAAGTCAATCCTTCCCAAATACTACATAATTTTAATTAAATTTCAGTATGAATACCAATCATTTTTTTTTTGGAGGGGAGAATGGGTAAAATTACTTTAAAATTCGTATGGAATAGATATTCAAGATAATTGGCCAAGGAAACTCTCCCCAAATCATTCTATGAAGCTAACATCACACTGATACTCAAACCGGGTAAAGATCCAACAAAGAAAGAGAACTACAGACCAATATCCCTGATGAACATAGATGCAAAAATTCTGAACAGGATTCTAGCAAATCAGATCCAACAACACATCTCAAAAATCATCCACCATGACCATGACCAAGTAGGCTTCATCCCCAGGTTGCAGGACTGGTTCAAGATCTGCATGACCATAAATGTAAATATATATATCATCAGATGTAAAAACAAGAACTACATGATTATATCATTAGATGCAGAAAAAGTATTTGATAAAATCCAGCATCTCTTCTTGGTAAAAACCCTCCAACACCTAGGCATAGAGGGAACATACCTCAAAATAGTAAGAGCCATCTATGACAAACCCACAGCCAACATATTGCTAAATGGACAGAAATTGGAAGCATTTCCCCTGAAAACTGGAACAGGACAAGGCTGCCCACCCTCACCACTCCTGTTCAACATCGTGTTGGAAGTCCTAGCTAGAGTAATCAGGCAAGAGAAGGAAATCAGAGGTATCCAAATAGGAAAAGAAGAAGTCAAGTTATCCCTCTTTGTTGACGATATGATCCCAAGAGAATCTGTCAAAAACTTCTTTGCACTGATAAAGGACTTTGGTAAAGTCTCGTGGTAAAAAATAAATGTGCAAAAGACAGTTGCATTCTTCTGTACCAACAACAAACAGGCAGATAACCAAATAACAAGCACAATCCCATTCACAATAGCCACACACACAAAAGGAAATACCTCGGCATCTTCCCAACCAGAGAAGTGAAACATCTTTACAATGAAAATGACAAAACACTGCTCAAAGAAGTCAAAGATAACACAAACAAATGGAAAAATATTCATGCTCATGGATTGGAAGAATCAACATTGTTAAAGATGTCTACCCTAGGCCGGGCGCAGAGGCTCAGCCTGTAATCCTAGCACTTTGGGAGGCCAAGGAGAGAGGATTGCCTGTGCCCAGGGGTTCGAGACCAGCCTGGGTAACTTGGTGAGACCTCGTCTCTACAATAAATCACAAAAAAACTAGTCAGGCGTGGTGGTGTGTGTCAGTAGTTCCAGCTACTTGGAAGGATTGCCTAAGCCCAGCAGGTCGAGGTTGCGGTAGCCATGAGCGTGCCACTGCACTCCAGCCTGGGTGACAAGAGTGAGACTCCAGCTCAAAAAAAAAAAAAAAAAAGTTGACCACCCTACCAAAACCAATCTACAGATTCAACACAATACCCATTATATTACCAACATCATTCTTCTCAGATCTGGAAATAACAATACAGAAAAATTCATATGGAAATATAAATGACCATGAATAGTCAAAACAATCCTTAGCAAAAGAAACAAAGCAGGAGGTATCACACTTTCAGACTTTAAACTTCATTATAAGGTTACAATAATCAAAACAACCTGGTATTGGTACAAGAACAGGCATTTAGACCAATGGAACAGAACAGAGATTCTGGAAGCAAAACCTCAATTCTTCAACCAACTCAACATCGACAAAGCCTCCACCAACAACCACTGGGGAGATGAGAACCTATTCAATAAATGGTGCTGGGAAAATTGGCTGACCACATGCAGGAGAATGAAACAGGACCCCTACCTATCACCACACACAAAAATCAACTCCAAATGGATCAAAGATCTAAACATAAAACTCCAAACATTAAGAGGCTTAGAAAATGCAGGAGACACCCCTACAAAAATCGGGACAACCAATTATTGATCAAATCCCCAAGTGCCCATGCCATAAGAGATAAGACAGACTAGTGGGATGGGACCTGATTAAACTGAAAAGCTTCTGCAAAGCAAAAGAAACCATCAAGAGAGTGGGGAGACAGCCCACAGAATGGGAAAAAAATATTTGCCAACAAAGGTCTAACATCCAGGATCTACAAGGAACTCAAACATGCTGAAAGGAAAAAAACAAACAAAAAGTGGGCAAAAGACATGAATAGACACTTCTCAAAAGAAGACATACGAGCAGCCAACACAGGAACAAGTGCTCAGCCTCACTAATCATCAGAGAAATGCAAATCAAAACCACATTGAGATACCACCTAACTCCAGTAAGAATGGTCATCATTAATAAAACAAGAGATGATGGTGAGGATGCGGAGAAAAGGGAACGCTTCTACACTGTTGGTGAGAATGCAAACCAGTTCAACCACCATGGAAAGCAGTGTGGAGATTCCCAAAAGAACTAGAAATTGACCTTTCATACAACCTAGCAATTCCCCTTCTGGGAATACACCCAGAGGAACTTGAATCACTCTGTAAAAAAGATACCTGTACATGCATGTTTATTGCATCACTACTTACAATAGCAAAAATGTGGAACCAACCATGCTGCCCATTGAAACTGGAGTGGATAAAAATAATGTGGTATGTATACATGATGGAATATTATACAGGCATAAAGGAGAAGAAAATTATGGACTTCGCAGCAACTTGGATGGATTTAGTCTATAACACTCAGTGATGTATCACAGAAACAAAGAACTGAGTACCACATGTTCTTACTCATAAGTAGACCCTGAACATTTACCATATACTATAAGAAAGGGATGAGCAATAGCCAGAAACTTCCAGGGGAGGGGTAGGGGGAACACAACATTAATAAGGGTATCTAATCTCAAATCAGACAAAGTGGGAACCAAAGGGAGGCTCAAACTTTACCTGTATGATGACCACTTGTATACCTAACCCTGAATTCTACCCCACATCTTTAAAATAAAACAAATTTTTGAAAAAGGAAAATTGACCAAGAAATAGTCAAGAAAATTATTTTAAAAATAGGAGATTTATCTTACGAGACAAAAATTTACTATAAAGATATTATAATAAAAGATATGGTATTAATACAATTTTAGACAAATAGATCTGTGGACTAGAAAATAAAGTCCAGAAGCAGATATAAGTAAAGAAACTTAGTTATAAAAAAGATGGGATTTAGCCGGGCTTGGTGGCTCAGCCTGTAATCCCGCGCCTTTGGGCTGAGGTGAGTGGATTGCCTGAGCCCGCGGGTTCGAGACCCGACTGGGCAACTTGGCGAGACCTCATCTCTACAATACATCAAAAATTAGCTGGGTGTGGTAGCGCGCACCTGTAGTTCCAGCCACTTGGAAGGCTGAGGCAGAAGGATCACCAGAGCCCAGCAGGTCGAGGCTGCGGTAGCCAGGAGCGGCCACTGCACTCCAGTCTGGGCGACAGAGTGAGACTCCAACTCACAAAAAAAAAAAAAGGGGGGGAAAGATAGTTTAAGATGGTATTGGCACAACTAGAACAAAGCTAGATTACTGCCTCTTTACTCTATATAAACATATATTTCAAAGGGATTAAGAGTTCTAGATTAAGTTAGTTAAAACAACAAAAGTATTAGAACATTTAGAAACATATTTATATAACTTTGAGGTATGGAAATGATTCATAAATAAGGTTACACTGTTAGAAATTCAGAAACTATGAGGAGGAAAAAATAGAAAACTGACATATTTTACAAAATAATCAAATGATTAATTAGGAGAAATACTTGTAGCACATATGGAATCCTTAATATGTAAGTATATAAAGAGCTCCTAAAACTTGTTGAGATAAAGGCAAACAACTCATAAGAAAAATAGGTGAGGCCAGGCATGGTGGCTCATGCCTATAATCCCAGCACTTTGGGAAGCCGAGGTAAGAGGATTGCCTGAGTCCACGCGTTTGAGACCAGCCTGGACAACTTGGTGAGACCTCAACTCTACAATAAATCAAAAAATTGGCCTGGCGTGGTGGCGTGTGCCTGTAGCTCCAGCAACTTAGTAGAAGGCTGAGGTGGAAAGATCGCCTGAGTCCAGCAGGTCGAGACTGCAGTGGCCATGAGTGTGCCACTGCACTCCAGCCTGGGTGACAGAGTGAGACTCCAACTCAAAAAAAAAAAAAATAGAAAGAAAAATAGGTGAAGGAGGCCAGGTGTGGTGGTGCATGCCTGTAATCCCAGCACTTTGGGAGGCCGAGGTGAGAAGATTATTTAAGCCCAGAAGTTTGAGACCAACCCAGGCAATATAGCGAGATCTTGTCTCTACAAAAAAAATTAAAAAATTAGTCAGGTATGGTGGTTTACACATACAGTCCCAGCTACTTAAGAGGCAGAGGCCGAAGGATCACTTGAGCCCAGGAGGTCAAGGCCGTGAACCATGATCATGCCACCGCGCTTGAGCCTGAAGGGCAGAGTGAAACTCTGATTCAAAAAAAGAAAAATAGGTGAAGGAAATTCAAGACGAGGAAAATGAAAAGGTCAACTAATGTAAAATGATGTTTAATCTCACTAATAGCAAAGAGTATACAAAGTAAGAAACTAGGAGATTCCATTTTCCCTATCAGCTTGGTCACAAAACAATAGAGAAGAAGAATGGAAGGGAGGGAGAGAAGACAGGAGGGAAGGAAGGGCAAAGGCAGCAGGGAAGAAGGGAGAGAATACCCAACACTGGTCAAGATTTGGGGAAATGGAAGCTCTCATGTATTGCTGGGGAGAATATCAATTATTACAACCTTTGTAAAGTAAGATGGCATTATCTATTAAAATGTTATAGTGCCCTTTGACCCAGCAATTCTGTTTTTGAAAAGATAACTTACAGAAATAAAAGCACCAGTGGGGAAGTATATGTATACAGATATTTGACCCTTTGCACTCAGAGACATCTCATGGGTCACCAACCAGCAACTCAATTGCACTTTTTTACAAAATAGTAAAACACGAATCATTTCATATTAAATAGTATAGAGTTGGAAACAATCATCTTATTGTAATGATATTTGGTTTATAATGAAATTTTAGACATTGAGAAACTTATTTACAACAAAAAAATCAAAATGTTGTATTTTATCTTTTTCTAATGTGTGGTTACATGTGAAACAGTCATCGACATGCATTGCATGTTCATTGATATATGTCGTGCAATAGTAATTCACTTGATGTCTTCCACCTGGTGTTTTTCTATTTGAGCAGACAATGCAGTCTTGTTTTCTTCCTCTCACATTAAAATAGAGAGAGTTAAATCTATACCAACCCATAATATGTGTTATTTAGTAGGAAAAATAAAATGCAGAGTAATAAAGTATGACACCACTTCTGGAAAAACAACTGCATATACACTCAAAGTCTATATCAATTTAAAAGGGACCTTAGAGAATGGTATGGAAGGATATATACCAAACTGATAACACTGGTTATCTCAGAAGGACAGAAATGGGGAGTAAGGGAGGAGTATAACTGTTTCTTTGCACATCCTCAAATTGTCTACTTAGGGACAAGGAACATGACTATTACTTAAGGGAAAGATTAATAAAGACAAACAGTAACAAAGAAACATAAACATATTACATCAGAGAAGGAACACTGATACACTGTTATATACTACCCATTTATCTTTATAGAAGATAGTAAGCAGCATTTATTGTCACTTTTTTAAAAAATCAAAATAGAACAGGTCTCCCAACCCATTGTTTTGATAATTAGAAGCCAAAAACAAAACAAAAACAAAAACAAAAAAACTTCATGGGAGAATGAGTACACTATTTCTTAAGCATTTATAACTTTTAAAAGGGGGAAATCTTTACTTTAAAAAAAAAAAAAAAAAGAACCTCTCCCTTGGAAGTCCTAAAGAAAGCCTAAAGCTTCGCTTGAAACTGTCCTGTTTTTAGGTGGTGTGTGGGCTGGTTCTGCACTGTCGACTGTTACAGGCGTGACGCCCTTGATTCCCTGCTTCCTCCAAGCTGAATTTCATCAGCTCAGGGAGTGCAGACCCCTAAGCAACAGCACCTCTGCTCACAAGTCTCTCCTGCTCCCCAAACAGATGCTAGGGCCTCGGATCCCACGGGGCCTGGAATCCAGGAAGTGAACAGGGGATGTTTTGATGGAAGGAAAAAAGATAGGAAATGATGAAATACAAGAGAAAGTATTGGAACAGCATTAAAAACAGGTTCTTGAAGGATGGTGACCTGTGCTGATGCTACCACTTCAGTTGCCTGAAAGGTACACCCCACTCTCCCTGAGTAGAATGCCTCATTTTATTTTACTTTGCTGATAATAAACGTTTCATTGAAATAATGATGACATCTCACGTTTCCACAGGACTTCATACTTTACAAAGCATATTTTACAGCAGCCTCCTCACTCTGCCTCTCCCTGGCCTTCCAGTTCATCCTCCACATAGCAACCACCACTGCGAAGGCCCTGCCTGTTTCTCTCAGCCTCCCCCTCTCCCACCTTCACACGCAGTTTCTCCGACACTGAGAGCTTTCCTGCCTAGGGCCTTTCACCGTGTACCTCTCCCACCTGGAGTGTTCCTTCCCAGGCAGCACCCCTCTTTTCTCCCCCTCCCTCCTGAGCTCTTGGCATAACTGACTCCTCATCTCCGTTTAAAGCCTTCAACCATACTCCCCCATCCACCTCTCCCCTTACCCCATGCCTGGCAGATATTAAATGCTCAATAAGTACTGGTTGGATACATAAAAAATTTCTCGACAGCTTGGCTCAAATGCTACAGCTCCTCCTCTTTCTCGGGCCTTCCACAGGACTAGGTTACTCTCTTGGGTACATATCACATGTGTTAGAGTTATCTGAGTCTTTTCCTATCAGACTGTGAGCAACTTCCGTCTTATTTACCTTGATGTTCCTACAGTATCTTGCAAGTGCCTGAAACACAAAGGGCTCCTGACAGGAGACAAATTCATGCACATGTCCATGGAAGTACAAATGCAGGTCCTGCCCCTACCCAATCACAGACAGTAGCTTCTCCTACCTCGTAGCTGCAGTAGCAGGGAACACAGCACCTTTGAGGTATGCAAACAAACATGAGATGGCCCAGGGAGAAATTAAAATTAGAATAAACTTGAAATACAGTGGTAGTATGTGGGTGAGGGGAATGGGAGACAAGTCCTTATTCAAAATCCAGAGAAATGAAATCACTGAACGATGATTTATTTTAATTATGTTTTTTTCTGTACTACTTTTCCTTCCCTTGAACATGTTCTAATTTTGCAATCAGGAAAAAAAAACCCACAATAAATGTCATAAAAACAAACAGCAGCCGGGCGTGGTGGCTCAGCCTGTAATCCCATGCCTTGGGAGGCTGAGGTGAGTGGATTGCCTGAGCCCGTGGGTTCGAGACCCGCCTGGGCAACTTGGCGAGACCTCATCTCTACAATAAATCAAAAAATTAGCCGGGCGTGGTAGCGTGAGCCTGTAGTTCCAGCTACTTGGAAGGCTGAGGCGGAAGGATCGCGGGAGCCCAGCAGGTCGAGGCTGCGGTGGCTGGGCAGGTTGAGGCTGCGGTGGCCGGGAGCGGCCACTGCACTCCAGTCTGGGCGAGGGAGTGAGACTCCAACTCAAAAAAAACCCCAGCAAATTTATGGTGATTTGAGACTACAAAATCACTCATCCATCCCTGTGTTTCCTTAATACCACCTGGGACTTGATGCAGGGCACCCCAGGTGGGGCCCCTACATTTTGCAAGCAAGTGTTCTTTCCATCCCTCTGAAGCAGTGGGGGCTGGGAAAGTGCCAGGAGCCAACGCGGTAGCTCCCTAATGCAAATACTGGCAAAGCTCCCCCAGAGGGGAGAACAGAGGGAGAGTGTGGGAGCAACCAAGCCAGCTAAGGGTCAGGCCCTCCACAGATGCTGGTTCTCTGTTGCACTTTGTAGCACTTTTGCGTACTTCTTTCATAGTACTTTTCACATGCCATCACGATTGTTATTCACCTGCCTATATTCTGTGATACACAAAGAACTCCCTAAGACCAGAGGCAGCGTCTTCAATCATGTTTCCCCTCTAGCCCAGTGCTTAGTGCCAGTAGGTACTCAATATACGTTTATGGACTGTTAGAGACACACCTGTAATGTACTAAACACAGTAACCGACCTAGGCCCCTGGGACATAGCAAGAATACACCAAGTACTTTCTCTAGTGTCCTGAAGGTCCACTGGTTCTGAAGAGCCAAGCTGAAGCCAGTAATTTCTGGAAGATTAAAGAGGTTTCTTTTAACATTGGGAAATACTGGCTTCCTCCAATAGGAGCAGAAACATTTTCATGAGCAATTCAGAATCTTTCAGCATAGCAGGTGACTGCAGCTTCCAAAGGGGCAGCACCCAAATTTCCATAAGGCATTTCTGAAGGATTTCCAGGAGGTGGTGAGCTCAGCCTTGGGTCATGATTAATAACCTGCTTCCCAGAACTGTAGATTTTCCACTTCAGTCCCCACTGAGGAATCACTACTGACTCCCGTGAAAACACTCAGCAGAGTTAACTGGGCCAGTTCAGCATCTTGTCTGTCACACACAGTGCTTGTCACCAGCTTCTTCCTTTAGTGGCTGGCCGGTCCTCTGGTCCCAGAGAACAGTACTTCTGTTTCTGGCCTCGGCACTGGCTGACTGATTTGAAGTTCAGCATTGATTTACTGGGTGAAAAAAACAATGCTGAGGCTTGGTCTGAAGAGCCAACATGGCAGCCCCAGGGGCCATCAGAGGGCATTTCAAAATTGAGCAGTTCAGAGATGATGTCAGATTCCTCAAGCAAATGTCACCCTGTGTCTGAGGGGGCTCTGCCTGTGCATACTGGCTGACAGTCTTTCTGGAAATCATGAAGCAGCTCATCCTGAGCATGTCCTTTTGTACCAATAGGTGCTTTCTGAGCCTTGTCCCATTCTACCCTCATGACACCCCTTTGGGAAGGTATGACTGTGACCCCTACTTTACAGAAAGAAGTGGGCTCTGTGAGGCAAAGTCTGTCCAGGATCTCTTAGCAAAGAGGTGGTGAGGGCAGAGCTCTCACCTGCTATCCCTGACTTCTCACTGAACTCCAGGTTGTCTAAGTTGACAGAGGCTATGAACACCAACCAGTCCCAGAGTTGCAAGCGTCCACAGGGGCCAGGGGCAGGCAGGAGACCACAGAGCATACTAGCATGGGCTGGGGATGGCACAGATGTTAATGAATTAAAGAACACACACTCACCTGAAGGCATTCTAAGCAAAAACAAAACACCACTCTAACTCTGGACTCTAGTTCAACCCATTTAACACACGGAGAAACCAAGATCCAGGGAGGTGATGTGGAAAGGGCAGTGCAGTGTGGGAGAAAGTTCAAGGGCTCTGGGGAGTACTGGCTCTTATTAGGAACTCCAGCTCTGTCACCTGCTAGCTGTGAGACTTTGGGCAATTCATTTTACTTCTCTGTGCCTCTCTTATGTGTAAATGGAGATAATCTCTGCTTCACACCATTGCCGTGAAGATCAAAAGAGGTAGGCACATTCCAGATGCCCAGCCCTGTGCATGGCATGTATTTCAGGAAAATACAAAAGCCAAGTCAGAGTTCTGGACACAGTGGTTTTCCACAGTCTATCCCTATTCCCAAGATACCTTAAACTCACTGTTGGGGTGGCCCGGGTGGGGGTTATCAGGAAAAGCACACTGATAATAGCACTGATTTTGACACACAAAGAAGAACCTGATTGAGGGCTGTGAGGCATCCCACCACACTTCCACTCCCAGTCTTCTAGAACACTACTTCCTTGCCATCATCTTAGGAAAAAGCATGCCTTTCTTGATCATCCAAAGACTCAAGATCCTGGGGGACAGAGGTGAGGTAGAGGCGGCCCTGGTCTTCCTACTGCCCATGCCCATAGGTCGTTCCAAGGCAGCAATGGTCCACCTTCAATGGGCGCAGCTGCTTGGGAAGACCGCAGTTTTAAGATATACAAGGAATGCTGAGAAGCCTTCTGTTAACCAGGATGTTAACTCAAACTGTCTCTAAAGACTGCATCTTCCTGAGGAGCAGGGTCCCTGATGACCATAAAGATAAAAAACACTTCAGCAGCTGGGTGTGGTGGCTCAAGCCTGTAATCCCACCTCTTTGGGAGGCCGAGGTGAGATGATTGCCTGAGCTCATGGGTTTGAGACCAGTCTGGACAACTTGGCGAGACCTCATCACTACAATAAATAAAAAAATTAGCCAGGCGGGTAATGCACGCCTGTAGTTCTGGCTACTTGGAAGGCGGAGGCGGAAGGATCGCCTGAACCCGGCAGGTCGATGCTAGGGTGGCCATGAGGCCTGGGTGATAGAATGAGACTCCAACTCAAAAAAAAGCCCTTCAGCTGTCAAAACTCAAACTCTGACTCCTGTTGCCTTTCTTTGCATGCTGGCTGTGGCCATTCTTCCTTTGCAGCAGCAGAGCATAGGTCTAGGTTTAAAGAAGAGAGGCAAATAAAGGGACCTTCCCCTCCTTTCTTCCCTCCCTCTTACCAAATTAGGGCCTGGGGTGCTGGGTTTTAGGTTAAAATCGAGTAAATTGTGTCTCCTTTGTACCTGGTTTTCTACTAGGCAATGAGGCACAGTGATGGGCCTGACAGGCATGCAGAGGAAGTGCAGACAGTCTAATGGAGACACAGCAAATTGATGTTACACCCCTAATTAAACACTAGGAAGGAGCTGAGGATAACGTGGGAACACATAGTGGATACTTGCCCTCAGTCTTGGGTCAGGGAATGGAAATACGAACCATCTGGTGTCATATAAAGGGATGAGCATAACACAGGGCCTGGCACTTAAGAGGTGCTAAGTAATGACAATTATCTTTTTTCCCTCTCCCCCTAAGTGCACATGCTTGTGTATGCATATACACACACACACCCCACTGAGACTTTTTCTTTCTCTTTTTTCAAGAACACCAAACCTGAAACAAACAAACAAAAAAAACCTCGAAGTAATGCAATGTCTGTTTTCATTTTTTTTTTCTTTTTTTAGAGATGAGGTCTTGCCAAGTTGCCCAGTTTGGTTTCAAACCCCTGGGCTCAGGCAATCCTCTCACCTCTGCCTCCCAAAGTGCTGGGATTACAGGTGTGAGCCACCGAGCCCAGTCATGTTTTATGTCTGTTTTATATCCTCTTTTAATTGTCCTACAGGTACCAGTTTTTAGTCACTCTAGAATACTGAAAACTGAGGGCACTTTGCTCCTAAAGCCATAAGGGCCAACCACAAATGGGAAAGAAATCGTTCGTTTTAAGCTGAATTTGGAAATATAGAGACCATCTAGGTTTGTCCCTTCATTTAAGTACAAATGAGGAAACTGAGGCCCAGAGAGTGTGAAACACTTGCCACAAGGTGGCAGAGTTTTCTTGGGTGGACCTGCTAATATATGGTGCCTTTCTGTTTACTTAAAGCTGAAATCTTTCCCCTTTCACTGTAACTTTTTTTTTTTTTTTTTTTTTTTTTAATTGGAGTCCCACTCGATCGCCCAGACTGGAGTGCAGTGGCCGCTCCCGGCCACCGCAGCCTCGACCTGCTGGGCTCCGGTGATCCTTCCGCCTCAGCCTTCAGAGTAGCTGGAACTACAGGCGCGTGCTACCACACCCGGCTGATTTTTTGATTTATTGTAGAGATGAGGTCTCGCTTGCCCAGGCGGGTCTCGAACCCGCCGGCTCAGGCAATCCACTCACCTCAGCCTCCCAAGGCGCGGGATTACAGGCTGAGCCACCAAGCCCGGCTAACTGTAACTTTTAAAGTATACTTAGCCTGCTAAAAAGGGAGCTGCACCCCAGCACCCCTGAGAGCCACCTCAGGTCACCTGAAAACCCTCAGCTCAGGGACCCACTAGTAAAGGGCTGGGAGCAGTAAGGGACCCTTTTCTCCTCTCTGCACAGAATGGCTCGCTTAAAATCCTGAAAACAGATACCAATAAATAAAATGCCTAAGGGCTTACATGTCCTGTTTATAGTCTAGGCATAAACAGCACATTTTAAAAAGGAAGCAATAAAAAGACCACAAACCCAGAGTTAAAGATTTCCAACTCCTTTCTACTGCAGCACTGGGTTTCTATGTGGCAACTTCATGAAATCTAACCATAACTTTTATCTGAAATTTAACATTACAATCTTCTATCTGTAAGGGGAAGATTATAGGGAATTTTCACTTTCGGAGACATTTCTTTCTAGACTGTTGAAAAATTTTTGTAGCATCTTTGTAACCAGAAAAAATAAAGGTTTTACAAACACCAATTTCTAAGGGAAGATTTATTTCTTCACCTATATTTGGGGCAAGAACCTGCTTTTAAAGCTCTGGAGACTCTGTCAAAGTTCTTTGGGTAAAAAGTCAAGCAGCATTTGAATGGAGCCCATCTAGGAGACTTGAGGCTCCACTCCAGCCCCAGGCAATTTCAGACAAAGCCACAATGTTCAGAGCCAACTCACACAGACCATAATACAAAAATAGACTGGAAAGCATGCTCTCCAGAGAGCTCTGCCTCTAAGTTCTGCTTCTCCTGGGAAGTGGGGCAGAGAGGAGAGTAAAGTCCTACTTACAGAAGTTTCCTCAAAGCCCAGTGGTCCTCAGTCAGAAGTGGAGGAAGAATGTAAGATTCAGGATTCAAGATTAGCAGTCTAGACCTGTGGTGCAGGCAGGAGTCTCTCTTGTCCCTGCTCTCTCTCCCCCGTGTCTCCTAAATGAAAAGCACTTTGAGGGTTTAGTGGGTGTTTCCCATGTCTCGGGCCAAGTAAGTCCCCATTTGTTGTAATCCAATGCTCAGCCTGATGATGTCAACCCTCAACTCACTTGCTCAGTTTCCACTTCTCTGTCCACGGAGAGATTCATTTCCTTTAGACAATGAGCCAGGGGGCTGTGACTGCATCCCAGGCCCGTCACATTTGCCTAACATCCTTCCTTCAATTTTCAACCTCGCAGCTTGGTGACAAAAGGCTTCCTATCCACTCACTCAGCTCAGGATCCCGGAGTAAATCCCTTTGCTGTAAACTAGTTACTGCTGACTGTGGGCTGTTTGCTTTGCTGTGTTTTAACTCATTTCTTTGGTGTATAATATTCTACTCAGGATAGAGATCTTCACCCCATCCCCCACCTCCATCTCTTTCCTCCTGCCCAATTTTCCAAGCTGTGTCATTTCTCCATAAAGTTTTCCTGGGTACAGGATGTGAGTTTGTTCTTCATGTAGGGAAGATGACATGTGTCCATGAGAAAGGCATGGATACAGCACTAGTGTGTTGCCTGGGGAACTGGGTTCTGGTCTTGGTCAGGCTTCTAACAGGATAACAGGATGAATGGCCTCAACCAAGTCATCTCCCTCTCTGGGCCTCAGTTTCTCCATCAATAAAATGATGGCTTTGGTGTTTTCCACTTCTGAAATTCAATGACTGAAAATCAGTAGGCTGAGGAACTTATTAGCAAATACACTATAAGGTATTTTACCACAAGCTAACCAACTGTATATCCCAGGAAGGGAAGAACCCTGGAGGAGTCAAAGGCCACTGCCCAGGATGCCAGGCTCGCCTGGGCTCTTTTAACCCCCCTTAGGGAGAAGTGGAACTGTTTCTCTGGGAGTAAAACCAAAACAATTCCTGAGCAAGTCCTGAGGGACAGGAAAAGAGGCAGCATAACTATGAGATAAGATAAACAAGTGAGAGAATTTAGTGTCCTTGGGGATTACCATGAAACAGCAATGGTTATGAGATAACCTCTTATATTTGTAGAGAGCTTCATGGTGAAGACACAGAAAATCTCTTTATTTCTGTGCAAGATGGGAAGCAATGTGACATGCATAGTGATGAGGAACATCAGTTGGGAGCCAGAAATGGGGATCTGAGTCCTCTGTGGCTTAATTTCTCTGAGCTTCAGGTTTTCTTAACTGTAAAATGGGATACGAGTGTCTCTGTTTTAGGATTGTGAGAATTAAGTAACATGTAAGGGAATTGAAAGTATTTGGTAAATACTAACTACGGACTAGATTTTAGCTCTTGTTCTTTATAATCTCATTTGATTCTCATAACACCCTTAGGAAAATTAGGTCTCCAGGGACTACATTATTAACCTCTTTCCTAGATAGGAAAATAAAACAGGTTAAATGACATGTCCAAAGTCACATAGCTTAAAATGATGGGCAGAATTAGAAATGGAGTCTCTGAACTCCTAACTAGGTCAACACACATGCCACACATGTGCCAATGCTATTTCTCAAAATGGTTATTCCACTCAGCCTGGTAAAGGCAGGCCACTAAGTCAGAGAGGGGGCTTTCCTTGCTCTACTACCAAAATAGTGTGTGGCCTAAAGCAAGGCTGGGCTTCAAATGCCTTCCCCAAAAGGGGCAGATCTGATCTGCTTTAATGGTATTTGATGAGGATGGGAAGTAGAGACTGGAGGTCCACTGGGAGAGCAGCTCTCTGTAGGGGGGTAAGGCTCTGTAGGTAGTTATCTGCGGCTTAAGAACTTCAGTTATCAGAAAACTTTGATGCATACTAAGAAAGACCCAAGAACACAGGCTATATTAGGAGGGAATTTGCCAATCTGAGGTTTTTCAACAAATTGATGTAGGACTGTCATGGATAAAAGCTACATCAGCCTGGTAACCCATGGGAAGCAGCAGTGTGCCACTCAGAGAGATCTGGGTTTCCTTCTGGTGCCTGGACTTTCTATCTGTGTATAATCCTGGGCAAGCTGTTTAACTTCTTTGTGCCTTGGCTTCCCAATGTAAAACGATAATAGTGATAGCATTTACCCTACAAGGTTCTTGTGTGGGTTAGGTGCCTGGCACATACACATAATATGCAAAACACTTGCAAAAATAGCTGCAATGTCTTAACAGTAAAGACATTATTTTCTAATTCTGACTCAGTTGTACCATCCTCTGCTCTGACAATGAGTGACAATGAAGTCAAGTCAAGAATGTTGGGAAGTCAGAAGAAGGGGTTGCATTTCTCCAGAATGTCAGGATGAGTAATGAACAAGAGCTGTAAGGCATGTTCTCAGCAGCAATATTCAGCTTGGAGGGACTGGAGGCCAGGGCAATTGTTTGACTGTGCCTTTATTCCAGAAGCCTGAGTAGGCATCAGGAAATGAAGCTGGGCTCTTGAGATGGGTCAATTTACTGACCTCACTCTTGGTGCTTTGAAGCATGCTTTGTTACTTGAATAAAATAATAGTAAGGAACTCATTCATAAAAACAGTATCATTTTCTTCAACATGTACTTTGTGACACTTGTCTTGTGGATTGAATAATTCTATATCTGTGACAGACTCTTCAAAGACAGCACCACAGCAACACTGGTTTTGTCTTGTAACTGATAACAGTGGATGCACTTTGTGGGCTGGGGTCATACTCTGTGCTGACACTCCAAGAACACCATGTCATGTAAACCTCACAACAATCAGGTGCAGGACACATCATTAACATTCACATCTTACAGGTGTGGCGGCAGATGCCTGGTGAGGCTGACCAACCTCCTCAAAGGCTCATGGAGGAAGGGTCAGACCCTGTACTCCAACTTGGGACTGTCTGGGGTCAGGCCTGAACCTCAACCCCCATGTACTGCTGCCTCTGAATGGGCTTCCCTGCAGGAAATGTGGCTGTTTTTCACAGACAGCAGCATCAACTCCACCTGAGGATGAAGGAAACTTTGGCTACTATGTGCGCTTAATTCCACCCTTACCCCAGTCTAGAAGGGGGTCTCTTTTTTCTCTGAATTTTCTTAGTGCTATCTGATTCTCTCTTAAGAAACGTATCCTTTTCTCTTTTGAGGCATATTTATTTGGGGACAGTCTTATTCCTCTGCTAGAACTGAGCTTCTTAAGGAAAAGATCTGTGTCTAATTTAGTGGCATTTTGTGCATATTATGAGACATTAAAATAAGGAAATTATGACCAGGCGCAGTGGTTCACACCTATAACCCCAGCACTTTGGGAGGCCGAGGTGAGAGGATTGCCTGAGCCCATGAGTTTGAGACCAGCCTGGGCAACTTGGTGAGACCTCCTCTTTACAATAAATAAAAAAATTAGCCAGGCGTGGTGGTACATGCCTATAGTTCCAGCTACTTAGAAGGCTGAGGTGAAAGGATCGCTTGAGCCTGGCAGATCGAGGCTGTGGTGGCCATGAGCAGCGTACCAATGCACTCCAGTCTGGGCGACAGAGTAAGACTCTGACTCAAACAAAATAAAATAAGGAAATTCATAAAAATGAATGAAAACTCATTGCATGTTTACATATGCCAGGTAATATTCTAACTTCTTTACATAAATTACATCATTTAATCCCCATAGGGATCCCTAAGGGTAGGTATAATTATTACCTCCACTTGACACATGAGGAAATTCCAGACACAAAATAATTAATCTGTTCAGCTAGTAACTGATGGATAGCTGTTGAAAGCAGTGTACGAATGAATAAATCCTGGCTACTACCCACTTTCTAGTCCAAACAGCTGCTGTAAATGCAATTAGCTCACCACCCTATCAAAGGCAGGTTTCAGTTGTCATGACATTTCAAACTCATTCAGCATGCTAGAGAAAGAACCACACTTACACTCAAAACAATGTTTTAAAATCAGAAACTTAAGTCACTTTTGAAGGGAGAGGAGTCAATCCCACCGAAGATGACCAAACCATGTTCAACGTTGTTTTATGGTTTTGGAGTACACGTGGCTGCATTTTGGGGGGCAGGGGACTGAAGTTCTGAGGCTCCGTTTCCTGGTTCCCTTTGGACTACTGATGTGGTGTGTCTAATGGACAGCCGGCAAGAGAAGGGAACCCTAACCCTAGGGAACCTGTACCTAGAAAATGGAGAGGTTCACAGGATATCACACTATCCCCTCCCTGTGTTTTTATTATTTTACTTTATTATTTTAAGCCAGGGTCTTACTCTGTTGCCCAGGCTGGAGTCCATAGGCACATACAAGGCTCGCTCAAGACTAAATCACAACGTCTCAATTTATCCTCCAGCCTATGCATAAAAACTAGCTGGGACTTAGAGGTGTGTACCACCACTCTCAGCTAATTTTTTTTTTTGTTGTTGTTGTAGAGATAAGGTCCCTCTGTGTTGCCCAGGCTGGTCTTTAACTCCTAGGCTCAAACAATCCTCTCACCTTGGTCCCCCAAAATGCTGGCAATACAGGTGTGAGCCACTGTGCCAGAACTCCTTTCTTTTATTTATTTATTTATTTATTAAGAGACAGAGCCTCACTCTATCACCCAGTCTGGAGTGCAGTGTGCAATCATAGCTTACTGCAGCCTTGAACTCCTGGGCTCAAGTAATCCTCCACCTTAGCCTCCTAAGTAGCTAGGACTAGAGACATGTACCATTATGTCTAAGCTAATTTTTTATTCTCTATTTTTGTCTTGCTATGTTGCCCAGGCTGGTCTTGACCTCCTGGCCTTAAGCAACCTTCCCACCTTGGCTTCCCAAAGCGTTGGGATTACAGGCATGAGCAACTGCATCTGGCCCCCATCTGCCTTTTCTAGCCTTCTTTGGAGCTGCTTCCCACCATTTCCACCAGTTTGAGATAAGTTTCAGATTGGGACAGTTATGGGAGAGAAGGATAGATCTCCACTTGAGTTAATTTTAAGCATCTTGGACTCATTGATTTTTAACGTTGAAAAGAACATGGGTTCTCCTCATTTTAGAAGTGAGAAATGGCAGGTCCAGAGAAGGCAAAAGATGATCTTGAGGTTGCTCAGCCTGGTGCTCTGGCAGAAGAAAGATCTTCAATTGGTTTGAGACTCACTTGCCACTGCATTTTGAAATAGAAATCTGAAAGGCCCTCCCCTCTTGTGTTGGTTTAAAGTACCCAGGAAAACTTAGAAAAACTATATTTGCTGTGAACCCCTACCTCACGTCTGCTGCACTGTATTCTATACGCCCCCTCTTAGCTCACGTTTAATATGTTATATAAATTCTTAGTCCACGTTTGATATGTTA
>CAUYQG010123156.1:0-17648 GCA_963574415.1 Tarsius wallacei | reverse complement strand
TTGCGGCAAGAGGTTGAGAAGCAAGATGGAGCCTGATGGGAATTGTAACAGGGAGAGTCTGTCAGGCGGGCTGTCAAGAAAGACTTCTTTGGGGGAAGCTGTGTTTCAGTTGCTCTCTAAAGAGTTTCAAAAAAATTAGCCGGGCGTGGTAACGCACGCCTGTAGTTCCAGCTACTTGGAAGGCTGAGGCGGAAGGATCACCGGAGCCCAGCAGGTCGAGGCTGCGGTGGGCGGGAGCGGCCACTGCACTCCAGTCGGGGCGACAGAGTGAGACACCAACTCAAAAACAAACAAACAAACAAACAAACAAAAACAGTTAGCAGGGACTCAGGAAATAACTAAGGCAGAGGGTGGGAAGAGCTTTCAGGCAAAATAAGCAGCCCGTGGCAGTACCCTGCAGCACAAAAAAGACCAGTGTGGTTGGGACACTGAGAAGGAGTTGGAAGGAGTGGCCCCCAAAGGGATCGGATAGCTGGAGCCCTAGGCAAGCCCCTTAGGGAAGCCTTCCGTGGGGAAGTGTGGTGGGAACCTTGGGTGGGATTTGAACCGGGAGAGGTGTGAATGGGAGGAGGCTTTGGCTCTGGCTTTGGGGAGAGGAAGCCAGCACAGGGGTGCCCATCGCGGTGGGGACCTCCTTTGCAATGAGGTAGGGTGTGGAAGGTAGTGATCTGGATGCAGACAGTGGTGATAGGAGGGAAGGACATACAGAGAGTTGGAAATACTGAAAGGTAAAACTCAAGATGGACTGAACATGACATGGGAGGAAGAGAGAGAGAGAGAGAAAGCAAGGAGACATGAAGATTCTGGCTGTGTGTGACTGGTGGGGGGAGAAAAAGTCATTACAAAGGGAAGCCTGAAGGATTACTTTATCTCCCTGAATCCCCTAACATGCATTTAGGTGGACCAGCCAAGACCTGTGTTCTTGGCCCAAATGGTTTTGTCTGCCTGTGGACACACTCTGAGTGATGCTCAGATATTGAGGGCATCGTTCACTTCATAACTTTCAGCCCTCATCGAGAGAAATTCCCTTCAATCCCAGTGCCTAGAATTGTGGGCTTCTCTTGACTCACGGGTTTGTTTCCATCTCATAGGCTCCACCTCTGCCCAGAGAGGCTAGCACAGCATTCGTCATCATACCTGAGGGAGGGGTGGGCAGATGAACATCTCAGAGGAGCTCTGCTGGCTGCAGGTGTTGCAGGAGCCAAGTCTCCATCCCATGGCAGATGTTGAGAGTGCAGGTTGCAGGCTATCAGCTAATCAGTTTTCCCTCTTTCCTCTGGCTTCTAGGAAGCTCACTGTGAAATTAATGAACTTTTCATAGTAAGTATATAGAGCTCCATAGTACAATTTTTTAAGACTAACTTCTCCCTGATTCCACTTTAAGATATACCTTTTGACAAGCATCTACCTGGCTTTCATCTGTTTTCATTTTAGGCCATCTTGAATTTCATCTAGGTTTATGTTATCTTAATTTCCTTTTTTTTTGTAACATAGATTTACTCTGTCACCTGGGCTGGAGTGCAGTGGCATAATCACAGCTGACTTCTGCCTCAACCTCCTGGGCTCAAGTGATCCTTCTACCTCAGCAATCTGAGTAGCTGGGACTACAGGTGTGCACCACCATGCCTGGCTAATTCTTGTTTTCTTTTCTTTCTGTTTTTGGTCTTGAATGCCTGGCCTCAAGTGATCCTCCCACCTAAGCCCCCCAAAGTTCTGGGATTACAGGCGTGAGCCACCTTGACTGGTCCTAATTTCCTTCAGGAATAGATGGGGTATTGTACATACAGATACACTGATAAATAGAGAAAAGGCCCTTGACAGGGGTGTGGCCAGTCCTCTCTGCTTGGTTGCCCTCCCCTGGAGGCTGGTAGAGTGGTGATCGCACCATGTCTCTTCTCATACAGGATGTGACAGCTTGTGATGTCTGCCCAGAGAAGCTCGCCCTGGGGATGAAGGGTTCTGCTTTGCAAGGGTCAGGAAATGCCTGTGAGTCTAAAAGGGGTAGCTGGGAGAATGCAGCTGCTGAGCTCAGGTTAATTTCCTCCCTCATTCTCCCAGATGGTGAAATGATAGCGCATTGTTGTTTACTAAGTACTCTTGCATAAACTCATCGTCACATTTGATTTCCAAGTTCAAGGAACAGCAACACCTGCAGATCACAGAGGTTAACTAACTTTGCCAAGATCAGCCATTGAGGCAGGGTCTGGTCTCAAGTTCTCTGGCCAGTTCCTGGGCTTCCCAATGAAGATGGCTACATGTGAGTTTAGAAAGCGGGATGGGGAGATGGGGTTTGAGCTCAGTAGACAATATCCCACAAGGCCTCCCACCGGTCCCCCACCTCTCTCTGAGCAGGGAAGGGAGCCTTCAGGAGCTGGGTCTTTCTGAATCTTGTTGGGGTTCCCTTCCGTATGCCAAGCTCTCTAGGACTCCCAGGAAGTCACCACATAGCTAAGTTACCTTCAGGGTCTGAAATCAGGAAGTGATCTTGAGAGGAGTTGGAGCCCTTGGTCATAGACTATGCCTGAGATCACTAAAAAAGTCCGCAGTGGCCCTGAGATTTGAATCTAAGGCTACCAGACTTACAATTTGAATCTAAGGCTACCAGACTCCCAAGTCCCTCCCTCCTGCTTTCCTCTCCCATTTATTACATGTAAGGCTCTGCATTTGGGGGGGGGGGCAAGGGTTATCCTGCTTGCCCCGAATTCTTCTCTCTTAATAAGATTTTGTTCTTATTAAGGTCCCAGAGCCTCACAAGGAGTAACTGGTGGAATTCTGGTCCCCTCTGGAGCCTGGCGGGGAGGATGGGGTATGACCCCAGGAGCTCTCACTTTCTGAGCAGGCGACTCCGGCCCCGTACTGCACCCCACCCTGGGGACAGGTCACGTCCTCTCCGTCGTGGCGGCAGTGGGCCAGGGACAGCTCCGTTCCCGAGCACTTCACTCCGCTCATGACCACTTTGTTGGCGTAGACATTTCCGTGCCAATACCAGGTCTCCTGGATGAATCAACAAAACAATGGCTGGTATGTCACCTTGAATTGTCACTTTCTCATATTCTGTCAACTTGCAGCCTCACAAAAACCCCGAGGCTTTATGATCCTGTTTTTTCAGATGGAGACAGCCGAGGCGCAGAGTCACTTACCCAAGCTGAGCCGTTAGTGGTGGCAGAGTGAGTAAGAGTCCAGGTCTCCTGACCCTAGCACTTGGATTCTATGACTCTCTCCCCTGGGAAAGTAGAGCTAAGGTTGCAGTCAAACATGTGCGCAGTGTGGCATGTCAGGAATGGCAGGTGCCTGCAACTTACGTTGCCTGCTCCCTAATCCTGAGCCAGAGCAGACATTGCCAGTCAATCACAGCACTCTCTCCTCCATGCTTGCATATGATCTCCGAATCATTCTTAGAAAGACACTGCCAATCGGTGGGAATGTCAATTGTTAGTTCGATAGGTCATAAAGACTAACTTCTGGATTTAGACTTTCCCCAGTTTAAAAAGCAGTTCCTAGAATATTCTGCACAGAGGCTGAGGAGACCCCAGGTGGATGATGTTGAGATCTATAACTCTGGTAAATGTTCTGTTGTGACGGTTAACACTACATAGGTTCTATCTTTTGTATTTTTTTTTACAATTTTGAAGCCCCTGTGCTTCGAAATATTGTTAGGATATACTCTCACATTTCAGAAAAGTTTCCAGCAGAGAAAAATGAGGATCAGAGGAACAGTCAGGGACTGAGCTGCAATGAGAACACAGGTGCCTGCATTCCTGAGGTCTCTCAGACTTGGAGGCTGAGGCAGGATTTAGGGAAGTCATCTTGGGATCCTCAGAGAGAGACCAATGGGACAGGAAGGGCCTTGGAAATATCTCACTAAACCCTCCTGTGATGGTTAATTTTAGGTGTCGGCTTGGCTAAGCCACAGTACCCAGATATTTGGCCAACAACTCTTCTAGAAGTTTCTGTGAAATAGTTTTTAAATGAGATTAGCATTTAAATCAATAGACTCTGAGTACAACAGATCACCTTCATAATATGGGTGGGCCTTGTCCTATCAGTTAAAGATCTTAGGAAGTAAAAAGACCAATGTTCTCCCAAGGAAGAAGAAATTCTGACTGTGGGCTGCCTCAGACTTGAGCTGTACCACTCTTCCTTGGGTCTCCAGTCTGCCTCCTGGTCTACCCTGCAGATTTCAGATTTGCCAGCCACTATAATCCTGTGAACCAATTCCTTAAAATAAATCTCTCTCTCCATACACACACATGTACATGCACACACATACACACACACATATATATTCATGCACTCTACTGGTTCTGCTTCTCTGGAGAACCTGTCCAATACTCTCCTCCAACTCCCCATCCTCCAGATGAGGAAACTGGGGCCTTGAGAAGAGACAGGGCTTGTAATCAGACTGACATCAGGCCCAGGCCCATTTCATGACCCCAGCTGAGGCCCAGATATCTTAGGAATGAGCTGAAGGGAACGCAAGTAGCTGGACAGCAGTGCTAATGAAATATGGCACTGTTTTTCCACTCTCCTTGGAGAATTAGAGAGTGCTCTAGTTGTTGGAAATGTATCAGCAGAAGCACTGCGTTGTCCCTGGAAGCCGTGCTCCCAGAGGACGTGGGCAGTGTTTCTGAGGCCCGACCCTTCTGGATGAGGAGCCACAGGGCAGGGGACTTGGGGCAGCTTCTCCTCAGGACTCAGCGCCTCCATCAGAGCAATCTGGGTCCTGGCCAGCCTGTGGGAGACAGACTCGGCCAAGGTGTCGGATTTCTCCCTTCTCTTCCTAAGAAACCCCTTTCTTAGGCCCAAAGAAGGGTCACTCAGGATGAGAGCTGGAGTCAGAGTTAACAACACAGGAGGAGGGTCTCAAAGCATCTTCCTGCTCTATAAGCTGCTTAATGAAGGTGTTTAGAGCTAGGACTTGGGATTGCTCATGCCACATCACAGGGAGGTCAACTGAGGCACAGAAGCGTGGCTGCTCTGCCCCAGACCATGATGCAGCCAGTGGGCAGGTACACACCTTGAGCCTCCTCTTCCCATGCTGCCTGTGATAGAAGTGGGAGGGTGGGAACTAGGACCAGAACTCAGCTGTTCTCAGCTGAGTCACTCTCGAACCCGCAGTTTCAGGCAATTCGCTCGCCTCGGCCTCCCAAAGTACTGGGATTACAGGCTTGAGCCACTGTGCCCAGCCTAGCCGAGTCACTCTCTTTGGAGAAGGGGCCAATGGGAAGATGGTGCAGCCAATGTGATGAAGGCTCTGGACAAGGCTTGAGGATTCACTAGTGTGTCAGTGGGAATGCATGAGGCTTGGACATCAGCTGGGAGACATGTTGGCTGAAGGGAACTTCCAGGGGAGAGAGCTAAGGCATTTGGGGTTTGAGCCTAGGGCTGGGGGTCACCACTGCCCTAAAGGACTGAGTTGCTTCCCTCTGCAAAAGGCACGAAAGGAACCCCCCTCCCTGCCCCCCGCCCCCAGGATCAGCCCTCAGCTCAGGGTGAACTCCAGCATGCAGACTGCAGAAAGCAGAATTCAGCTCCTCCTTCTATAGCTGGAAAATAGAGACTAGAGGCTGGGAGTGACCTGCCTGGGGACTCAGGGCTGTCAGCGGCAGAGTTGTGGCTAGAGAGAATCTTCCTGCCTCCTGGTCCAAGGCCCTTGGCCCTGTACCTCCCTCGTGGCAATGGAAGGTTTGTGGGAGAGGAAGCCTGATGGAAGATGGACATAGTCAGATGGCACGGAGGGCGGGTACAAGGTCCGAGGCCGGGGCTTCTCACCTGGAAGGCGCTGCTGGCGAACCCCAGGCCCAGCTGCCGGCAGACCACCATGGCCTCCACGATGCCCCAGTTCTCACCGCACACCGTCCCCCATACGAGGGACCCATTCCTCTCCACCAGCACCTCCACCCGGCCCTCGTAGGGATTGCGGCCCCCGTTCAAGCGCAGCTGCAGACAGAAAGGAAGGCATGGTCACCAAAGGGGATAGACAGGAGCCTTCTTGCTATGATGCCATCAGCTCCAATTGCTCCCGGCCCCAAGCCTGGCGGTCCTGCCCGGGACACACTCAGACTCGGCGGCATCCTGAGAGCCTTCTGTGTGGCGCCATCAGACCCAGGATGGCCTTCGGGTGAGGTCCCCATCCCAGGCACCCTGGCCCTAGAGGCCCAAGCAGCGGGAGGCCCACTGGCCCCGTAAGCACCACAGCAGAAGCGAACTCTGCCCTGCAGGAGCCTATCAGTAGGGGGCTGTTCTAATCAGACACTAGAGGATGTGCTCATGGGACCCTAAAGTGCCAGAATTCTTCAAGACTCATTCCTGGGTCCTTTTCTCTTTGCTTCACCCCCTACTTGGCTGGCTCCAGTCCCTGATCTCATCTTGTTCTCTGGATGACGCCCCCCCCCGCCAGTTCCCCCAAGCTGTCTATTTGACAATTTCACTTGGTGAACTGGAGATCCCAAATCTGAACCTGAATGACTGGATGTGGTCATGTTCAAATAAAACTTTATCTATAAAAACAGGCAGAGGGAGAGGTATTGTCCACAGGCTGTGGTTTGCTGGGATCCTGAATCAGCTATATTATGATTCAAGCCGGAAATGGAGGCCCAATTCTCAACACCTCCCACTTGCTTATCCCACATCCTGTCAAAATCTTCATCCTGGGGACTTTATCTCTTGTCTCTCTCCAGTCTGTCCACCGCCCTCCAGGACTTCCCTCAGCTCTTGCCTAGGTCAGGCCTCCTCACCTCTCTTGCTGTCTTTGGCCTTCAGGGGCTCATTCTTTACGCAGAGGTCAGAGTCATGCTCTAAAGGCCATGATCAAGCCACCCTCCTGCTTAGACCCGTGACTTTCCACTGCCCTCCTGTTCTCCTCTCTGGCCCACCTCATGTCTCACTCATCCTTGTTCCCTGACCCCCAGGCTCACAGGCATTCCTTCTATTTCCGGGGCTGTCTGATTTTCTCAGTCACGTCACACAATAAGCAACACGATTTACATTGAAGCCTGCTACAGACAGACACCCTTTTGCCTGGTTGATCCCTATTCCTTGTTCAGATTCCACAGCAAGGAGACTTCTCTCTGACTGGGGTCAGTGCTCACACATTTCTTTTTCTTAGAGACAAGGTCTTGCCCTGTCACCCAGAGGTGCAATTATAGCTCACTGCAGCCTCCACCTTCTGGGCTCAAGCCATTCTCTGACCTCAGTCTTTCAAGAAGCTGGGACTACAAGCACGCACCACTACATCTGGCTAATAAAAATTTAATTTTTTGGTAGGGGTGGGGGGGGTCTTGATATGTTGCCCAGGCTGGTCTTGAACTCCTAGACTCAAGAGATCCTCCCACCTCGCTCTCCCAAAGTGCTGGGATTATAAGCATGAGCCACTGCACCTGGACAACCCCCATTTTATAGACAGGAAAGTGAAGTCTGAGATCAGGTCGGTGTCTCTTAACACTAGACCACCTCCAACCCATCTACATGAAGCATCTTTGCCAAGGATACTTTTGTCCAAAGGCAGGACACACTGAACCAGAACTGAGGACCAAGCTGAGTTCACAGCTGGGATGGAGGATAGAAAGCTCCCAGGTGGAGGACCAGGCCCTGGGTCCTGGCCTAGGCGTCCTGAAGCATTTACTGCCCACAGGGGCCCTGGCATTTGGACTGATCCCTGGGGCTTAGGGCACTTGCCAAATTACCTACTTCTGTCCCTGTGTAAACCATCTCTGGTTGCCTCTCAGCAGCTGCTGCCTTGGCCAGGAATGCTCTGCCAGCCCCTCACCGACATCCTCTTTCCCCACGCCTCTGGCCCTCTGAGTCTCCAGCCTCCTAGCCTGGTTGTGGCCCAGGTGAAACTGTGCATTAGGAAAGACAGACACAGCTGAACTGTGGTAGAGACTGCAAGCCTGAGACTAGGCCTTGACGTGACCCCTCTAAAAATCTGAACTCTGATTTTCCAGAGCCTAAAGCTAAGCTTGAGAGGTCCTCTCCCCCTTGGCATGGTTCCCGGCTCCCACCTCCCCTATGGAGTGCTGAGGGCCTCACAGGATAGGGAGGTGAGGGCCAAGGGCATGGACCCTTCTAGCAGGTGGAGTTAGCACTCACGTTTAGAATGCCAGCCCATGGTGACCAAGTTACTACCGTTTTTAAATTCCCTGCACTGTGCCGGTCTTATTGAAAGCACCTGGGGCAGACAGCACCCTTCCCTGCATGAATAGAGGAAAAGAGAACATCCCCCGTGGAGGCCGGCAAGGCTGTGCCGTGTTCTGATAAAGCTGTGGCTAGCCGGTCCCATGCTTATTTTTGGAAGTGGTGGGGCAGGATGTGAACCCAGATGTTAACAGGTAAGGGGGAAGGGGGGGCTTTCCAACTCACATTCCACACAGGAGCCGGGCCTGCTGCCAGGTCAGGACCAAGCCTGGGGTCCGGAGGTGAACTGGAGGCCATCAAGGCGGCGGCTCTGGGTGGACTGGCTCACCTGGGAAACCCACCTGCCGTTTCTGGGACCCCACCTTGGAGCCTGTCTCCCAACAATGAAGGACACGAGGCTTTACTGCTGCTGGGTGGGCAAGGTCATCTGGTTCCCAGGGTGCCGCCTGCATGAGCCACCCCAGAGAGAAGCCCATTTGCTAGTGAGCCGGGCCAGGAAGGGAAGCCTGGAACACCTCTCTCATCTCCTATTTTCAGAGGAGGACAAGGAAGACTCAAGGATATTAAGTGAGGAGTTAGTGAATGATGATTAGGGACTAAATTGTGTCTCTTCCCCAGTCCATAGGTTGAAGTCTTAAACTCTGATGTGACCTGTATTTGGACATAAGGTCTTTTTTTTTTTTTTTTTTAGTTGGAGTCTCACTTCGTCTCCCAGGCTGGAGTGCAGTGGCATGTTCATGGCCACCCTAGTGTCGACCTGCTGGGCTCAGGTGATCCTTCTGCCTCAGTCTTCCAAGTAGCCAAAACTACAGGTGCATGCTACCACGCTCAGTTAATTTTTCATTTTCTTTTTTTTTCTTTTTTTTGTAGAGACAAGGTCTCACCAAGTTGTTGGCTTGAGGCCCTGTGCTCAGGCAGTTCTCTCACCTTGGCCTCCCAAAGTGCAGGGATTATAGGCTTGAGCCACTGCACCCGGCCTTTTAAAAAATTTTTTTGAGAGACAGGATCTGACTCCATCACTCAGGCTGGAGTGCAGTGGTGCGATCATAGCTCACTGTAGCCTTGAACTCTTGGGCCTGAACTATTCTCCTGCCTCAGCCTCCAGGACAGCTGGGGCTACAGGCATGTGCCACCACGGACATAAAGCCTTTAAAGAGATGATCAGGTTACACACAGCAGCTCATACCTGTAATCCCAGCACTTTGGGAGGCTGAGGTAAGAGGATCGCTTGAGGCCAGGAGTTTAAGACAAGCCTAGGCAACATAGTAAGACCTCATCTCTACAAAAAATAAAAAAAATTAGCTGAGCATGGTGGCGCATGCCTGTAGTCCCAAATATTCAGGAGCCTGAGGTAGAAGGATTGCCTGAGTCCAAGAAGTCGAGGCTGCACTGAGCTGTGATTGCACCACTGCACTCCAGCCTGGGTGACAAGAGTGAGATGCCCCCACTCAAAATAATTAATTAATTAAAAAATAAAGTAAAGAGGTGATTAAGGTCAAATGAGATCATATGAGTGGGCCCTAAACCAATCTGACTTTGGTGTCTTTATAAGAAGAGGAAGAGACACCAGGGATGCTTGGGTACAGAGGAAAGACCATTTGAAGACACCAGAAGACAGCCTGCTTCTGCAACCCAAGAGAAGAGCCCTCAGGAGAAGCCAATCCTGCTGACACCTTGATCTTGCACTTTTAGACTCTGGAACTGTGAGAAAGCAAATGTCTGCTGTGTGAGCTACCCAGCCTGTGGCATTTTGTTAAGGCAGCTTAAATAAACGAATACAGTCTTAACAGCTGGACGTCTTGGCTCTCTGCCCAGCGTGGCTCCTGACACCCTTTGTAGACCCCCACCAGGCTGTGCTGAAGCCCTGTCCGTCACCATGGCAAGATTGCTGGTACAGCCCGTAGGGATGTCTTTCCCGGGTCACTTTTCCCATTTCCTTCCTGGGGGGGATGGAATCCACAAACCCCTGGAGCCTGAGGCCTTGGGAAAGGGGGAGGGTTGTTTGTGTCAGGAGCATGGCACTTCTGCAGCACAACCAGGCACCTGAGCTGGCTCAGCCCTGCCCCCATAACACCATTCTGGAAAACTTCATTTTCTTTGGCTGAGATCTTTCGTCCCGCTTCACCCCAGTCAGTCTGAAGAGTCCATGGCATACCAGGACTCACAGCTCATCACCTTTCAACTTAGGCTAACTTAGAACGCTAGGCATTTATAGATAGAGTTGTCCCCACAGGGGTGGCCCACGTTCCTCCCCACCCACTAGCAAACACCATTTAGCTGAGTGCTGCTGGCACCATTGGGTGACAAATTGCATGAGACATGCTGTGGCCAACTGGCCCAGGAGCACTTTTGGTTAGAATTGCTAGAATTTCTGTCAGAGCAGGGGCCTGGCTGGGGAACCATCCTGAACCCTGATGTGTCCACATTTGCTCATTTAAAAAATGAGCACATGAAAAGCTCTACCAACATGCCAACCCTATGCCAAGTGAGGTACCACACCCAGCCAAATTCATGTCATAGTGAAGAGCATTAGGTAGGATTTACAGGGTGTCCTTGTGGGATTGAACAGACTTCATGTATGGCAAGGGGGACTTCATCTTGTTGGTTACCCCTGCGGGCAAAGTCATCCCAGCTAGAAGACATGGTGTAGGTTTTTGGAGGCCCTGCCTTAGGAAAGGAGGGCTGTGTCCCTGGTCGTAATGCTAAGATTTCCTTTTCCTTCCCTCTCTGTGATGTACTTACATCTGTGTGGTTTACAGACCTGCTGTCTCTATGGTTGTCTGGAAAGGGTTCACATCTCCCACCCCCAATTTAAGTTGGACTCCCTTATTTCACAGGGGCTGTGGACATTCTGTCACCTGCAGAAAGAACTGAGTTGCTGGCTGGGCTTGATGGCTCAACCTGTAATCCCTGCACTTTGGGAGGCTAAGGAGAGTGGGTTGTCTGAGCCGGTGGGTTCAAGATCAGCCCGGGCAACTTGGCGAGATGTTGTTTCTACAATAAAAAAAAAAATTAACCGGATATGGTAGTGCATGACTGTAGTTCCAGCTACTTGCAAGGCTGAGGCAGAAGGATTGCCGGAGCCCGGCAGGTTGACGCTGGGGTGGCCGTGAGTGTGCCACTGTACACCAGCCTGGGCGACAGAGTGAGACTTCAACTAAAAAATAAATAAATAAATGAAAAAGAACCGAGTTGCCATCACACCATATGTCCAGTTCCCGAGCAGGGTGTGGTGCACCGTGGAGCCCGACATCTGCCACTAGGGAGGGTGGTGCTTATGTGAATGTGTCCTCCTTTGGCACATTGGCAAATGCCAGGTGACAATGTCAACAACAGTGACAGCAGCAGTGCCTGAGCATTTACTGATCTCATCTCACAGCATCGGAATACACACTCTGGATTCCTTTAGAGTGGGGCCACCTGGTCTACACTTCCAGGGCCCTCAGTAAATCCCCTCACCTTCTTCTGAAAGCCCATGGCCGGGATGTTGCATCTCACACCAGCATCCTCCTCGTGGCTGCAGCCCTGAGACTCGGCATTGAACTTGCAGTCTATGATGGACTTCTCATTCCCTGTGCACTCGATCTCATTGAGGTGGATGGGTCCCATCCCTGGGGAGGCAAAATGCACATATGCTATGAAAGTTTCTGAAGGAAAATTTCTGGAATCGGCAATCAAGCCCTGGACAAAACAAGAGCATGCCTCTTCCATCCTCAAAACTCTCCCAACGGCCTCTTGCAATCAGCTCAGTGACCCAGGCCTCTTCTCCCTGGATAAAACATTGCTTATTTCTGGAGATTCATTTCTCCCATTAGAGCAAATAAAGTTTGCTACTAACTTGCTATGTGACCTTAGCCAGATCACCCAGTCTCTCTAAATACTGGTTTTCTCACATAAACAAAGGAGTTGGACTTAGGAGTCGGACTAAGTTTCCTTCTCACCTTTAATGTCTTATGCATTTATGAATCTAAACGGGGTAATTATTGCTGCATCACTCAGGGTTCTTGCAGGAAACAAATGGTATATACAAGCTGGATGATTTGAGTTAGAAAAAGGATTTTTGGGGGGGTGGGGGTTGGAGTCTCACTCTGTCGCCCAGCCTGGAGTGCAGTGGCACGCTCATAGTCACTGCACCCTCGACCTGCTGGGCTCAGGCGATCCTTCCGCCTCAGCCTTCCAAGTGGCTGGAACTACAGATGCACACCACCATACCCAGCTAATTTTTGTGATTTACTGTAGAGACGAGGTCTCACCAAATTGGCCCGGCTGGTCTCGAACCCGCAGGCTCAGGCAATCCACTAGCCTCAGCCTCCCAAAGTGCTGGGATTACTGGCTGAGCCACTGCGCCCGGCCAGAAAAAGGGATTTTAAAAATAAAAGTATGGAGGGAGTGCAGGGGAATCACAAAGGATAGTCCAGTGCTCAGGGGCTGGTAGCACTGGGCCACAGATGCCTCCCCTGTGAGTGAGGAGAAGCCAGACCTGAGCCAGAAGAGGAAAAGAGCTGTGTGGAGAAGCCACCTGCTAGGAGCTGTCACCCTTGGTGACAGGGACACAGCACCGGTGGGATCTTGCTGGGAGAAGCAACACCCTGGCCCCTCTCCTCTGCATACTTCCAATTCCTGCCAGGGCTCCTGGTTGGCCAAACCTGACTGAGACTTCAGGGTACTGGACACTATGGGCCAGGGTGGAGAGTGGACCTGGAGGGGCAGACAGAAGGAAGATATCCAGCAAGTGACCTTTGGTGACAATGCAGGAAGCGTCTCTTACAGGCATTGAGATAACAGGAGTGAGCTCCCCAGGCTGTCAGTTCACATCAGCTCACAAAACTCTCTTCTGTGGAGTCTGGCAAGATGGGCTGGGGTTGGTTCTTCCTAGGTGCTCTGGGCTGCGCCCACTCCCATCTTCTGGGCTTCTGCTAGGCTGCTGACTGCATCACTCTCCCCATCTTCCCAGTCCTCCTCCCACGGAGTCCTGTCCCTCAATGCTCAGACATGTGGGAAAATCTCCCACTTTGACCACGCCCCTCCCTCACCCCCACACCTCCCTCTGGGACGTCACTCTACTCTTCTTGGAGAGGAGAGAACTTCTTGGAGAGTTGCCTGTTTTTGTTCTTGCTCCTTCCAGGGCCGGAAACAGGGTCTTCCCCCATCTGTTTCTCTGCCAGCCTTCCCCGTTCCAGGAAACAGCACCTCCGACATCCCAGTTGTTCTCGCTGGAGCTCAGAGGTCATCCCTGGAACCACCTCCTCCTCTCTTTCCATGACAACCAGTCCATCAGCACATTCTGCTCTGCTCTGCTCACTACCCCCAAACCTGGATGCTCCCTTCCTCCTATTTCTGCCACCAGAACACCTGGCTGACCCTGTAGTCTCCCATTTGAACCAAAGCAGCAGCCTCAGTCTCCTGCCGTCTTGCGTGTGTCTATCTATCTGCCCCACGGCAGCCCAGGGTAGGAAAACCCTCCAATGGCTTCTCACTGCATGTAGAGAGGAGTGCACAGAATCTACCGCCATCAGATGGCCCCCAGTCCCTGTGTGATCTGGTTGTCATTCACGGTCCAGCCTTGCCGGCTCCTCCCACCTCGGCCACATGGGTCCCCCTCTGGCTCCTCCATTGGGCCATCTTGACCCCTCTGCCTGGACCATTTTCCCCCTCTCACCAGCTGTCCCCTGCTCATCTTGTAGGGCTTGGTTTCACTGTTTTTCCCTTAGTGAGCCCATTCTGACCCCCCACTTTGCACCCCCAGTTGGGCTCCCCTGTATGGCCTCTCCCTGAGCACTCTGCTTTACACGATCTCCACTGGCTAGATGTGGAATGTCTGTGCATCTTCCCTGCTAGGCTGGAGGACCACGAGGGCAGGGACCATGTCTATTTCCTTTCGTATATTCCCAGTCAGTGCCTGGCAGACAGGAAATGCCCACGTGGTGTCTACATAGATGCTGCTGACTTCACTGAGTGCCCGTTACACGTCAGCCTCCATGCTAGGTGGTGAGGAATCAAAGATGGGTAAGGTAGACCCCTGCCCTGAGGAGCTCCCATTTCCTGGGGCAGGTGGAACCTACACAAAGACTTGTGATACGATATGGTTGATAATAAAGATGCACATAGGCTGGGCGTGGTGGCTCATGCCTGTAATCCCAGTGCTTTGGGAGGCCAAGGTGAGAGGATCACTTGAACCCAGGAGTTTGAGGCTGCAGTGAGGTGATAATCCTGTCACTACACTCTAGCCTGGGTGACAGTGCAAGATCTCGTTTCTAAAATAATAATGATAATAAAGGTGAAGGTGATAATGGGTGCCTTGGAGCCCAAAGGAGGCCCCTTGGCCCTGTTGGGGGGTTCTGGAGACAGCTAGTATCCAGGCTTACTGAGGCCAAAAACTAACTTCTAGATCAATCCATGTTACTAGGCAAGAGTCAAGTTTATATTTCTTTGGAAATCCATAAACGACAAAGCTTCCAATTCTTTGGAACTTTATAAAATGTGTGAAAATACATCAGTGACTATACCTAGAATCTTCTAAGGACCCAGAGTGGAAGGGTTGGGACAATGTACAGAGCCTAAAAGCAAGGGCCACAGCTCATGGACCATGATGGGCACAGAGACAGGCAGCAGCCTCGGGGCTGGGACCCAGGAGGATCTGGGGCTGCTTGGTGACTATGAGGATGATGATGGGGTGATGATGATGGCAGCTCGTATTTATCAAACACTTACTATGTGCTGGACTCTGTCCTAAGCACTTTGTTTACATGATCTCATTTACTCATCCCAGCAACCCTCCAAAATGAGGAATCTGGGGACCAAAGAATAAGTCACTAGCCCAGTGGGGGAGCCAGGATTCAAACCAGGCAGGCTGACCCAGAACACAATCCTGCTAAGTTTCTGACGCTCGTTCAGGAGAATCCGGAGAGAAAACCCTATGCTGGGAAAGAGCGGAAGGTTCTTATCTGAGTTGATCGGGTCAAAATGCCTGTGGTTGCCTCTCTTTGGGAAAGCTCTCACTGCCTCCTGCCTCCTGGAATGCCTTGTCCTTTCTGCTTCCATCTAAGTAGAAGTCTGCCTTCAAAAATAACTTCAAATCTGTCCTCCTCCATGACACAGCCTGAGAGACCTCACCCTTGTCTAAAGTTTTACTTTTTACACTTCTTGCTCATGGGCTGAGCAGTCAGTCTGAGACTGAACTCAATCTCAGGACTGGAGACTGGGGAGTGGTGAGTCCTTGGGGAGTGATGAAACCTTTCTGAGTGCCACCTTCCTCATCTGTAAAGGGCAAACATGATATCTATTTCGCAGGGTTGGGGTTATGAGGAATACAGAGATAGAGTAGGTTCTCCGGTCAGTAAATGGTAGGCATTATTTTCAGTATTATTTCTTACGTGTATCATCATCTATTTGTTAGTGTAAGTTATCTTTGATTCAAGTTATTTCTTTTTTTCTTTCTTTTCTTCTTCTTCTCCTCCTCCTCCTCCTCCTCCTTCTTCTTTGTTATTAACAGAGAGTCTTGCTATATTGCCCAGGCTGGACTCAAGCCATCCTCCTGCCTTGGCCTCCCAAAGTGCTGGGATTATAAGTGTGAGCCACCACACCCAGTCGACTCAGTTTATTTCTTATTTCTCCCACGTGACGTGAGCTCCTGGAGAGCAGAAACCATAACTACCCATGTTTGTGGAATAAATGAATTCTCCACTCCAGGATCCAGTCCAAACAGGCACTCAATCCATGCTTGTGGATTGCCAGACCACAGCACAGGACTGGACAGGAAAGGCTAACTCAAGAGCCTGACATGCTTCAGATTCCATGTGAGAACCGGTCAGTCTCCTTCAGGCCTGACTTCCATGTGCACTTGTGTGACTGGCTCAGACATCTGGGGACGAGGCCCTGGGGGCAGGGCCCACTTTTCTGAAGCACACACACCTGTGGCATGTCAAAGGCAGGGCGCAGAGACAGAGACTTGCTGTGTCACACCTCTTTTCTGCCCTACCCAAGGCGGGAATTAAATCTCAAGGACACTGGACCACTGTCCAGCTGCAGCCTGCCTGTGGTGTCCAGGAGCTTCTAGTTCCTTCTGCTGACCTGGGCTTGACGTGGTGCACCTTTGACCTCCAGGCTTCCCTATGCCTGGGTTCGGGAGTGTCCCCTGATGCTTCTCCTCAGGGTGCCATCCCTGCCTCCACCTTGGTCCTGCTCTTTCCTTATGTACAAACTCTGACCTGGGTGACCACGAGGCATGGAGCAAAATTGGGGTGCAGTGGAAAAGCCACGTCTAACCTCATGGAGCAGTGTTATAGACTCTGGGTCCAGGCCAGTGAGTGGGTTAAATTGTAGAATGAAGCTGATTATCATCAGATTTTAGAAAGCACGAGAGAACAGAATGGAACACATCATGGAACTCTTTGCACGTTGTAGAGGTCAGCCTTGCTTATGAAACTTCTACTTCAGATTTACATGCATGGCACGTCCTGTCACATGGAGGTCTTTTTTTTTTTTTGAGTTGGCATCTCACTCCGTCGCCCAGACTGGAGCGCAGTGGCCGCTCCCGGCCACCGCAGCCTCGACCTCCTGGGCTCCGGCGATCCTTCCGCCTCAGCCTTCCGTGTAGCTGGAACTACAGGCACGCGCTACCACGCCCGGTTAGTTTTGTTCTGTTTTTTTTGATTTATTGTAGAGATGAGGTTTCGCCTGCCCAGGCAGGTCTCGAACCCGCTGGCTCAGGCAATCCACTCACCTCAGCCTCCCAAGGCGTGGGATTACAGGCTGAGCCACCGAGCTCGACTCACATGGAGGTCTTATCGGGGATTACGTGCAAAGGGGTTTGATGTCACCATGCTAGAGGTGCCCAGCCAATACAGTAACCACTGGCCACATGTGGCTGGTAAGCACTTGAGTGGAGTCAGTCCCAACTGAGATGTCTTCAGTGTCAAATGCATACTGGATTTTGAAGACTTAGCCCAAAAAAACCCTGCAGATGACCTCATTAACAGTGTTCATATTGATTACTTGGTGAAGTCATTATATTTTGGATATAATGGATTAAAGAAAATGTATTATTGAAATTCACTTAACCTGTTTTTTTTTCATTTTAATTTTTAAATAGAGATGAGGTTTCATTATGTTGCCCAGCTGGTCTTGAACTCCTGAACTCAAGCAGTTCTCCCACCTTGGCCTCCCGAAGTGCTGGGATTACAAGCATGAGCCACTGTGCCTGGCCGTGATTTTTTTTTTTTGAGTTGGAGTCTCACTCTGTCACCCAGACTGGAGTGCAGTGGCCGCTCCCGGCCACCGCAGCCTCAACCTGCTGGGCTCTGCCGATCCTTCTGCCTCGGCCTTCCAAGTACCTGGAACTACAGGTGTGTGCTACCACGCCCAGCTAATTTTTTGATTTATTGTAGAGATGAGGTCTCGCCAAGTTGCCCAGGCGGGTCTCGAACCCGCGGGCTCAGGCAATCCACTCACCTCAGCCTCCCAAGGCGCTGGGATGACAGGCTGAGCCACCGAGCCCGGCTCCCGTGTTCTTT
>CAUYQG010123153.1:0-17549 GCA_963574415.1 Tarsius wallacei | reverse complement strand
AACTTGGCGAGACCTCATTTCTACAATAATTCAAAAAATTAACCGGGCGTGGTAGCGCACGCCTGTAGTTCCAGCTACTTGGAAGGCTGAGGCGGAAGGATCGCCGGAGCCCAGCAGGTCGAGGCTGCGGTGGCCGGGAGCTGCCGCTGCACTCCAGTCTGGGCGACGGAGTGAGACGCCAACTCAAAAAAAAAAAAAAAAAAGCCTGATGCTTTGTGCATGCCGCACAGAAGATCTTTTTATTATAGTAGTGTTTTACTTTATAAAACAAATTAATGTTGACTTGAACGTTTTTATTCTAACTTTCTAAATGAACATCTTATCAACTGGATAGTTAACTCTCTGTGCCATAACTATTAAATAAGAGTCTGAATGTTCTGTTAAGCTGTTTTCAGGTTCATATTGTGGAGTCTATGTCCTATAGTAACTGATTGCTCATAATCACAAAGGTATAATTTTAGCTATTTGGAAGAAACATGTAAAAAATATGAACACTAGCTTAAATACTAGAAAATTAAAATATCATTTCAAGAGTATGATAACTACTTATGATAAAAAGGTTTTTCAAGAGAGTATAATTGATTACTACTTGTGTGAAAAAAAGATAAGTCTATATGTCCCAAAACAGATTTTTAAAAATTAAAACATTGTAATATTTTAGAAACTTCTTAGAGGAAAAAGAAATAACAAGTCCTAAAGGCAAGATTCAAAAAGACTCTTTGTAGATAACTCTCTAAGAAATCTTAAAATTGGGAAGTTACTAGTAGACAGAAAAGAGAAAAGAAACTCATGTCATATCATTGTAATAGCCTGCTCAAATTCCTAACTTTCCACAGTTTCATACCTCTTTCAAAAAGATGCATTAGTCTACAGCTATGACAAACCCAAAGCCAATGTTATACTTAGTAGGCAGAGGTTGGAAACATTCTTCTAAGAACTGGAACAAGACAAACATGCCCACTCTCACCACTTCTATTCGACATAGTATTGGGAGTCCTAGTCAGAGAAATAATGCAAGAGAAAGAAAGAAGAGTTATTTAAATAGAAAGAGAGGAAGCTAAACTATCTCTTTTCACATGTACTATAATTCTATATCTAGGAAACCCTAAGGATTCCACCAAGAGACTGCTAGCACTCATAAACTTCAGTAAAGTCTTAAGATACAAAATCAATGCTCAAAAATTAATGCATTTATATACACCAACAATATTCAATCTGAGAACCAGATCAAGAACACAATCTCATTTATAATAGCTACAAAAATATAATATCTCAGAATATATCTATCAAAGAGATGAAGAAGCACTACAACAAGAACTACAAAACATGGTTGAAAGAAATCAAAGATTACACAAACAAATGAAAAAACATTTCACTCTCATTGATTGGAAGAGTATAAATGTAATGTGTGTACACCATGGAATACTACACAGTCATTAAAAGAAGTAAATAGTGTTCTTTGCAGCAACATGGATGGATCTGAATATAATCATCCTAAGTGACCCGACTCAGAAACAGAAAACCAAATACTACATGTTCCCACTTATATGCAAGAGCTAAATGATCACAAAGATGAAAATAATTACACTGGGGACACCAATAAAGAGAGGTAGGGAAGGAGGTTAGAGTTTAGAAGGTACAATGTTCATTACCTTGAGAATGAACCACTTGAGACCCAATCTTCACCACTACACACTATGTCCATGTAATGAACATGCATGTATACCCCTGAATCCAAAATAAAAATGAAAAAAGGAAGAGTAAATATTGTTAAAATGTTCATAATGCCTAAATAAATCTACAGATTTAACACAATCCTTATCAAATTACCAGCATCATTTTTAACAGATCTAGAAAAAAATACTTAAATTCATGTAGAAGCAAAAAAGTGCCTGAATAGCCAAAGCAATCCTAAGCAAAAAGAAAAAAATTCAGAGATATTGCAATGCCAGATTTCAAACTTTACTAAAAGTCTGCAGTAACCAATAAAGCATGGTACTGCTACCAAAATAGACATTTAGACTAATAGAATGAAATAGAGTACCCGGAAATCAAATTGCTGCCCTACTACCGTCTCATCTTTGAAAAGGTTGACAGAAACTAACACTGGGGAAAGGACACATTATTTGACAAATGGTACTGGGAAAGCTGCATATGGGAAACTGCCATATAAAGCAAATGAAGTTGGACTCCTCATCATGCATAAATATTAACTCAAGATGAATCAATACCATAAACATAAGACCCAAAGCAATACAAATCCTAGAATAAGGCCTGGACATTGGCCAAGGCAATGAATTCATGGCCAAGTCCTCAAAAGAATGTGGCAAGAACAAAAATTGACAAGTGGGACCTAATCAAACTTAAAAGTTTCTGTACATCAAAAGAAACCACTAACAGAGTAAGCAGACAACCTACAGAATGGGAGAATATATTTTAAAACTATGCATTTGACAGAAAACTAATATTCAGAATCTATAATCAAACAAATGGACAGAAAAACAAACAAATAACCCCATTACAAAGTGGGCAAAGGACATGAAGAGATATTTCTCAAAGAAAGATATTCATGCAACCAACAGACATAAAAACATTCTCAACATTACTAATCATCAGAGAAATGCAAATCAAAAACTCAATAAGCTACCATCTTACACTAATTAGAATGGCTATTAGTAAAAAGTCAAAACAACAAATGTTGCCAAAAGGTTGCAGAGGAAAGAGAATATTCATATGCTGTTGGTGAGAGTTTAAATTAGTTCAGTCACTGTGGAAAGCAGTTTGGCGATTTCTCAAAGAATGAAAAATAGATTTACCATTCAACCCAGCAATTCCACCGCTGGATATATACCCAAAGAAGCATAATCATTCTGACAAAAAGACACCTGCACTCATATGTGATCTATCACAGTACTAGTTACAAAAGCAAAAACATGAAAGCAACCTAGGTGCACATCAACAATAGACTGAATAAATAACATGTGGTACATATACACCATGGAACACTGCACACCCCTAAAAAAGAACAGAATCATGTCCTTTGGAGCGACATAGATGCAGCTGGAAACCATCATTCTATCACAGAAACATAAAACTGAATAATGTTCTCGCTTAAAAGTGGGGGCTAAACATTGCATATATACGGGCATAAGGATGAAAACAACACTGAGGTTTCCTAAGAGGGGAGGGAAGGAAGGGAGTGAAGGTTGAAAAGTCATCCACACTACCTAAGCCACAGGCTCAATAGAAGCCCAAACCTCGCCATTACACAATACACCTATGTAACGATCTTGTGGTGTGTGAACTCTTTGAATCTAAAAAAATAAAATAAAAATAAAAAGAGGCACTATTTTAAGAGTAATGCTTTAATTTGAACCCAATAACATACATATATAGTAATGCAGAGACAGCTATATTCCTGCATCAACCTAGTTTCTTTAGACTTCATAGTTTTCTGCTGGATTTTTTTAAAAAAACTGATTCCTACTGTGTGATTTCTACATGTTAGAGACTGCATGGTGACTTCCAAAAAGATGTGTTCATGTCCTAACCTCTGATAACTGTGAATGTGATCTTATTTGGAAATTGTGTCTGCAGATATAATCATGATGCAAATTATGAAGTGGTCATATTGACTAGGGTGAGCTCTTAATCTAATATGACTGGTGTCCTTATAAAAGAGAAGAGAAACAGAGGGAGGATACCATAGGAAGACTGAGACAGAAATTGGAATGATGCATCTACAAGTCAAGAATTCCAGCCATCACCAGAAGCTAGAAGAGATGCCAGGAACGGATTATTCTTCAGAATCCTCAGAAGGAAACAACACTGCTGAGCTTTTGATTTCAGACTTCTAGCTTCCAGAACTGTGAATCAATACATTTCTGTTATTTTATGTCACCACTTTTGTGGTACTTGTCATAGCAGTCTGTGGAAACTAATATAGTAGGTGAAACAGAAAATTCTGGAGAACTCCCTGGCTATAGATGTTAATTGCAATACAAGTTAAAGAATAAGGCTTATTTGACTACTTAATTCAAAATTTAGGTATGAAATCATTATCATAATGTCAAAAGTATTAAGAGTTTCTACTTCTTATCTTATGAGAGGGATACATTCTAAAATTTTTTCTCAACATTTATTCTTAATTTATGGAAAAGATTACAATCATGACAAATTTTGTAATCAATAGGAGCTATAAGGTATAACAGCTTGATCAGATTTTGAGGTAAGCAAAAAATATGTCTGATTTCATATATGGCCTGTCCTTAGCTCTGCTAATTTAGATGTCTTTAGTGAGTTTCCAGTTTCTCTTCTGACATGTTGTTGTTAACAGAATAAATGACATCAGGTTAGTAAAATTTCTATAAAAATATAAAAGCATTACAGTTTTTACTCCCATTATTTAAAATAAACACATTTAGGAAAGTAAAGGCTTTTCTTCTCAGTGTGGAGGGAAAAGGTGCTCCTTGAAAGTTCTGATATGTCACAATTGATGTAAACTGACTGGAATATCTCAGTGAGAAATTATGCATTATTCTTCAAAAGATATTTTCCAACAGCAACAATTCTTGTTCTCATGGGGGTGGGGGTTAGTATTATTGATTTTTCTGATCATTATGGCCAATGTTTCATAAACTTGTGCCACATCTATGGGAATGCCAGAACACCAGGAAGAACATTTTGTGGTGTTATTGCTTTAGCTCTGCTTCCACAGTTTTCACAACGATACTAGGTAGAAAATGATCACTAAACCCAATTCCCCTGTCTTTATTTGTAACAATATTATTAACCTTTCTTATAGAAATGGTTTGATTTTTAGCACTTTGTGTCCACAATGTTAAAATGGTTGAAAGTTTCCAGAACCATAAGTCTAACCAACTCTTCCTCTTATCATCCACAGCAAATCATATTACTTTAGGATATCAAGCAGTCACAATGGGAAAAAAAAAAAAGAAGAATAAAGATTGTTTTTGCTTTTATAGGCCTTTGCTCTCACAATTCAACAGTAAATCAACAGTGAACATTTGGTTTGCCTGAGGCAAACATGAAATCAACTTGCCTGTTTGGAGCTTATATTGTCTTTTGTTCTTATCTGATAACTCTTCAAAATAAGCACAGACTCTCCTCTCTTAGAGACCCTCAGCACCAGTGGTAGTCCCTAATGAATTTTTTTTTATTTCATCAAATGATATGAAATTCAGATGCCCAATTTTGTATTCGTGAGAAATATTGGTAATCTAGTTCAAAAGAAAGCCACAGAGAAAAATTCATTGCAGCACACAGATAATTTCCCCTACAGCTAATCCTGCTTTTACTCATAGAGACTTTCCTCCAAAGGCTATTTCTCTCTCAAGAAAGAAGACAAGTTTGTTTCAGGAAAACTATCTGACTCAACAGATAATTAAGCACACAGGAAGGCAAGAAAAGTCTTATTCTAGATGATTTTCTGGTTAAGAAAATCTGAGGGTCCTCCTGTCATACCTCTGTTTGACACCAGATTCAAGCTTTTGTTGTGACAGAGGAAAATATCGGGAAGGTGACAGAGATGAGACATGGTTTGAAAACACAGTGGGAAAGGGGAAGCAGTGGCAAAACAGTGTGGGTGGCTTGGAGAAGCCCACATTGAGTGGCCTGACTGGGCTGATCACTGCTTCAGGAAGCACTACTTCGATTTGTTAAAGACATGTATAAAGACAGCTTAAATATATTTCTTTTTCTACTGCTTTCACTTTTATTGTAGATAAAAGGACTTTGAACATCATTCACTTTGTAAACCAATGAGTCGAAATAGGCAAAAAAAGTTATGCGGGGGGAGGAGGCAACGTACAAATGAAATTCAATGTACTCTCAACACAACTAATCAAATGTCTCTGTCACCTGGAAATGACAGTAAATACATGTAAACTGTTGTAAGCAAAATGATGATTAGTGCTTCTGAGATGTCCTATTGCTGAAGGCTGAGGGAGGTTACAGTCCCACCCTCCATCTTGGAGAGGAAAAATTACTGGGCATTTACTGCAGGGGTTCTATGTCTGTCTTTTCTGACCATCCCAGGACTCTGACTGTTTTGACTAATGGAACGAGAGGGACGTGATATAACAGTTTCTTTGCCCAAACTGCCACTGTGAGGAAGCCAAGCAGCCCTGTGACCAGGCCAGGCCTGTCGGGAGCTCTTGCCAGTGCTCTGGCTAAGTCTTCAGCTGGTGACCAGCACCGATGTTTTAGCCATGTTTATGGAGCCACCTTTGGAAGAGCACCCCAGTTAAGTTGCTTTAGCTGATGTCACATAGAACAAAGACAAGGTGCCCTACAAATCTCTGATCAAAATGCAAGTGAGTGAAAAGGAATTATTCTTCTTGTTAAAAGTCATTAAGTTTTGTGATGACTGTTTCATAGCACCAGATAACTAGAATAGATAACCAGTTAGAAGAATAGCTAAACTGGCTCTGCTACCCCTATTATAACTTCAACACCTCTCTGTAATTTATAAATAATATTTGTAAGACTAGGGAAAACATAGAGGAGAGAGCTATCAGAGTTGTAAATTATTGACCCTAATTCTCTGTATGTAAGTAAAGTAATAAGGTCAGAGAATAATTTGGCTTAAAATTTGGTAATGCTTATAAGAAATGGCAATATATCTCATTTTCTAGTCATACATTTCAAAAATATGAAAATGCAGCCTTATCTTGGTACTGAAGGTAAGTTGTGAAGAGAAAAATTCACTGAAACTTGGTCATTATCCACCGAGTTTGGTGGTATATGAAAATGGAGAAATCTGTGCCCACATCTCTGAATATTTCTGAAGGCAAAGGCTTGCTAGAGAAGCTTAAAACTACAGGATCCCTCGGGACTGCAGAGTGGTGTTTCTAGGAAATGAAGAATAAGATAAGTAAGTGCTCTACCAAGTTCTCACAGCTTTTCAGAGATTGCAGAAAAAAAAGTTGGGGTTTTCTAAGAATATCAGCAGCAAAGGAGGATTGATGAAGCTAAACATTGACCCATCTCTGCAGAATACCATTTCAGAGGTACTGATGAGTGAGTGACAAAGAGAGTCAGAGCAAATACAGTAAATCAACCTTAGGCCTGGAGCATTTTTCCACTGATAATTCTCATTTTTTAAGAAGAGCCCTGCCATGTACTTCTGTCGGCCCGTACTCCGCATAAAACATCAGAGGAACTAGACTCAGAAGAGGGAAAGAGAAGAAAAGAATACCAGAAAGTGATATAGCTCTCTCTGGCTTTCGTTGAAAAAATGAAAGAATAGATTCTACCTCTCCCCCATTCCAAATTCCTGGAATTAAAACTGCTATGCAGGTGAAGGTTGAATAAAAATTGTATGTTATTTGAATTGAATTTCAACTGAAGGTTTAAATACAGAGTTACATTGAAATAAATAAAAAGTGTGAAAGTGTGTATAGAGTGTCGAGAAAATCACATAATCACATCATTAAGAAATATAGTACTTATTACACAAGAGAGATTTCATATTCTTGAATTGAGGATAACTTTTTAAAAAGATGTAAGTATAAAATAAACATGACCAAAATTACTCATATGTACATTCACAGAATTTATAATTACTCTTGTGTTTAATAAACCAGTTACATATCTAAAAATCAAAGTACAATGAAACTGATCACACAGGGAACTAAATTTGTTATTTTACAAGCAAGAGTAGTAACAGCCAAGACAGATCTATGCAATTAGTATGTTTTACAGCACCAGTTGAAGATTGTTGGGTTCCCTCAAGACAATACTTCAAATGCAAGTAATTTATTGAAGAGTTAATCCCAGTAATCACCTGTAGAGGAGTAGGGAAATAAAACAGAAAAAGTTGAGAAGCAAATTAAATATGAAACCATTGTAGACAACCAGAACTTAATCCAACTAAAAAAATACGAGAAGGCAGGAGCTTAACTATTATTCCACTCTCTTATCTAATTGATTGTAGGATTCTAAAGAGAAAGGGGTGCTAATTTTCCAGAATTTCTAGCTTTGGTAGGCTCTGGCAGCTGGTTAAATATCTCAGGCAAAGACACAGGATAATAAAACTCAGCTACCTTGCTTTAAAATAGTAGAAGATACGGGAATCTGGATAGGGCACCGGCAACATCTGTTACAGTAGATCAATTGTATCACTCATATCTACCAAGTTCCTCTTACAATCCTTTAAGGTTGGTGCTGGTAAATTTGAAAGCAAAACCAAACAAGACACTTATTATAGGAGCAGTATTGGGATGTCCACAGCACCCAGTGCTTCCATAGGATACTGGGTGATGGTTCACAGGGAGCAATATCTATAAGTAGTGTTTTCTCATTCACAACCTGCAGTTTTGCTGGTCTAGATTACTTGCATGGTGGAATTTGATCCCCTAGTGACCCTGCCAATGTCAGGCTGTTGTAACTGTGTATTCACAATTGTCAGTAGTCATGGAAACATCCATTCATGAGTTCCAGACACAGTTTTCTCTACTGTTTATATAGAACATGGTCAATTCTCCCTGCTCATTTAGTGATTCTTTTGCTAAATGTAACCAGGGAGCTGTCACTGTTTTAGTTTACTGTGTCCCCTAGGAGAAAAGTACCTTTCAATGACCAGCAACTTTAATTAACCAGAAGTTACATATGCAGGGAGAAGATGCAGACATTTCACATATGCTTCACTGAGCATGATAGGATAAGTGTTCTACTTTCAACTTGTGGATCACAAATCCATATATTTCACACAGTGGAATAAATCAGCATATACTGGCTATTGAACCCTAGAATATTTTTCATTTTGAAGAAGATTACCCCAACTACAAGGATATTATAACCTGGTTAGTTATGTCTTTAAGAGTCCCTCCCAATGTTTCATCAGATTAGCAGTTTTTCTGGTGATGTAGTACATAATACTAAGACACATTGACACACTATGTGATTAATTTAGAACAGTAGTTCAGTACTTTGGAGCACTCCGACTAGTGGTCCCTAGTACTAATCACAGTTTGAACTCTTTTAAACAATCTTCAAAATATTTGAGTGTTTCTGTTTCTCCAGCATATTGTCTTTCTATTTATATTCTTTTTATATTTCCTTTCTCTTTCTCTATTAATCTGGTCAATACTCATGGGTCTCTTTGAGATATATTGGAATGATTACTACTATCTATAATGTTGTAGAATTAAAGCCACTGGCATCCCTTCAATTGAAGGGCCTTGAGTTTGTAGAACATCTCTGGCCTAGAAATTAGCCTAGGATTGTGATTTTTCCACTATGACAGTTGACATTAGTTTTCTGCTTCTCCATTTTTTATCTTTCTTCGTTATAGGATTCAAGAAATTCACTCAATGGTTGTCTGTTCATCTTCCTCTAAGAACACCATGATCAGTTAGCCATCTACAGATTCTTGGAGGTAAAGGAGAGTCAGTTCAGCCAATTATGTCTACTCTGTCTCTGATGGTTAAGTGCTGAATCATGACCTCTGTACCTTTGGAGTCCTATCTTCCTCAGCAACATTATACATCTAATTACATAGCAGCCTTTCTATCATCAATCCCAGCTTGTTGACAACAGCCACTGCTGGCTTCTCAATAATGCTGATGGTTTCTCACTCTTGCATTCCTTATTGCTTTAGGGAAGTGATTATCCTTAGAGCCTTGTTGAAGATCAGAGTCAGCTGCTAGGTTCCTTAATCTTATTTAATAAATTTACTCTAGCTTGCTGGCTGCCCTCTCAGTCTCTTATTCTCAAGGCGGTTCTGGCATTTCCACTTTATTTTCACTTATCACTAGATTTTGTCTTTTTTGTTTTGTTTTAATTTATTAGGCTTGGAGAACACATCCCATCAGCATATTAGGACTAGCTCCAGGTGTTATTAACAGGATATTAATTATAAAATCATAGCATAGAAACCTGATTCTTAATACACTCTACTTTATTCATTCTTATATTCAGCCTCCACTGACCCAGAATCAACACAATCCATTCTAATCATGATCTTTTAGTTCTGGTTTGTTTCTAATAGCTGACTGCCCTTTCAGTCTCTACAGCTCTTTTGATGGATAATTATTTTCCTCAGAAAGCAGAAGCAGTACTTCCTTCACTAAGCCATAATGAGGCTTGATCCTATATATTTACCTAGAAGCAATGAGAAGAAGTAGAAAGTTTCATCTTGGCAGGCATCTATCTCCCATAAGATTGTATATAGTTGTTAGGCAAGAAATGAGAGTTTCCTCAAAATTGGAGACTAAAACAAGAATTGATGTGCAAGTTTCTTTGAGAGATGATCTTAAGAAACTCTGGATATGAGAAAAACAATTGAGAATGTGTACTGGGTTGAATAGTGTTCCTCCAAAATTTATGTCCACTTGGAATACGACCTTCTTTGGAAATAAGGTCTTTGAAGATACAAGCAAGATAAGGTCAGATAAAATGAGACTGGGGCTGCAATCCAATAACTTGTGTTTTTATAAAAGAAAGAAGAGGGATATTTGAATATAGAGACACAGGAGCACGCAGGGAAGAAAGTCATCAGTTGACAGAAGCAAAGATTCAAGTGACACAGTTATAAGACAAGGAATGCCAAGGACTGTTGACAGCAATCATAATCAAGAGAGAAGCAGGATTCTTTCCTACATCATCCTTTTCTATGTAATCCTTTCCTACATAATCCTCTATAATCCTTTCCTACATAATCAAGGGAGAAGTAAGAGTTTTTCCTATAGCCTTTATGGGGAGTATGGCCCTGTCAATACCTTGGTTCAAAACCTTTAGCCTCCAAAACCATAAGAGAATAAATTAATAAATTTATGTTGTTTTAAGTTATCTAGTTTGTTTGTTTATTACAGCAGCTTTAAGACAGTAATTCAGACAGGTAAGGAAGGAAGCTATCAAACTTTGACCCTGAGCACTGGAACTTAATCCCACATGGCAATTCTATGTACCAGTAGAAAATGCATTCCTTAGTTGTTCCTCTTGCCAAATGTAGAAATTGGATCAATTATTTACCAATTCCCATTAGTTGAATGCTGTTTTCCAGGGTGCTCTTTTATTCCCTAACACTTCTAACCCACTATGCACTTAAGCAGAACCTATTCTTGAAAGTCTTCAGTCAAGTCCTTTGGAACCAGATCCTATGTGAATTGAAATGGTAATGGCCTGTGGGATATAGATGGGGCACCGAGAGTGTCTGCTAGAAATATTCAAGTAAATCCACATTGTTTTATATTCGAATTATAAGAACTTTCAATGTACAGATATTTCCCCACCTAACTTCCCAGAACTTCTGAATTCAGCTGGTCTGCACTAGCTAATTTTTAGTAGACTAGAATTTGACTGCAATTACTTTTGTTATGAGTTCTGTAGTAAACTATTCTTCCACAATTCAAAAGAAGCTTATACACTACGGTGTTGTGCCTTTAATATCCAGGTTTGCTCACAGATCTCAGTATTCTCTCAATAAAAGACAATGACATACTGTCTGGCTTACTTTCAGACAGTCTCCTCCAAAAACATGACGGCTGTTTAGTTCACACTTCTGTGAACAGCCATATTGTCAAAGTGATTCCTCTATACAGGATGATTATCTCAGAAGAGTATCCCGGATCAGCCACATATCATGCCAGAGTTTGCCCTCTTTAATTTCCCTTTTTACCTTGGTTCTGAGCCTGGATTACCTGCCCAGACTCCCTGTTTCTTCATGGTCATTTCTATTATGCAGCCCTAATGTCTCTCAATTGAAGTAAACTTTTTTCACAACAGATATCCAAATAACATTAAAACTTAAAGAGAAGGGATGTCTACTCCTTTACTCTCAGGAGATCCTTTGGCTTTGTAGAAATGTGACTATTCCTGCATAGTGACCTTCTAAAGTTTCTTACCAAGGGGCTATTAGAAGGAATTATATTAATGACATAAATTTGGTTTTAATATAAACTTCAAATATACTCATAGATTGTTAAAGGCCAACTTGCTAATGAATGTCATTAGTCACAAGAGCCTAAGGGTATGAGTAGATTGCTTTTATATTCACTAGAACTACTAGAAAAACAATGTGCCATTTTATTATTAATAAAATGTCAATCTTATATTAGGCTGAAGATGTAGAGAGGGCAATCCAGATGTTTTGTAAAAATGACTTATTCATTAAAAATATTTACTGTTTACCTACTTTGTACAAACATTGTTACGGGTGCTGGAAGGATAAAGATAAAAAAGGCAACTCTTATCCTTATAGACCTCACAGTATGAAAGGAAAGAAAAAAACAAAATTAGTCAGCCAATAATAAAATAATAAAAATATCACAAGTGCCATTAGGAAAGGAAGAAATTATAGTGATTCATACTAGAGAGTCACAGAAACCAACTAACCCTGGATAATGTGTTCAGGAAAAACCTATTAGAACTTACATTAATTCTGAAACCCGATGGAATGGAAGGATGAAAGCAGGAGGGAGAGTTCCAAGCAGGAGGAAAATGCTGTGCCAATATTCTTAATTTGCAGGGAGCTTGGAATAATATTGCATCTGAAAGCAGTCAGTGTGTCCAGATCATTGTGCTTAGAAATCAGGCTGGGGTGTTCTACAGGGTCTGGAAGATACAGGGCCTAACCAGTGATAGTAAGAAATGTTAATTCTTTTCCAAGTTATGCATTTTAAGTAACATGATATAATTTATGTTTTGGGAAGATCCTTCTACTTTTTGTAAAACATATTGAAGGGAGCATATGAGAAAGTAGAAGGCAGAGTTAGGATCCTACAGTGGTTACCCAAGAGAAAGGCCAATTATTTGTAATTTTAAAATGTTATGGCTTTTGACTTTTTTTCCTCTAAATTCTACCATATTTTGATTAAGTAGATATAGCTTGATTCATTATGGCCTAGCGAAGACAATGCAGTGATAATGAACCCCATGTTTCACATTGATTAAGAAGGATGAATGAGTTTCTTCACTTCTTCTACACCAGAAAGTTGCTCCAACATGTTGGGAAATATGGCTTAATTATTCTAGAATTGCATTTAGAACTTTTGAATTGGAGCTAAATGTTCACTTACTTTAACCTTTATTTAAAAACTTTCACAAATAACATTTATAAGACATAGAAAATGTATTCTGTACATCGATTCAGTACATTTATTTTACTTAGTCTCAGATGGATGTGAATAAATAGCAATTGAATGTTAAAAGTTGTCATCAGAAGGCCAGGCTCAGTGGCTCAGCCTGTAATCCCAGCACTTCGGGAGGCCGAGGCAAGCGGATTGCCTGAGCCCGCGGGTTCGAGACCTGCCTGGGCAAGTTGGCGAGACCTCTCTCTACAATAAATCAAGAAATAAGCCGGGCGTGGTAGCGCACGCCTGTAGTCCCAGCTACTTGGAAGGCTGAGGAGGAAGGATCGCCGGAGCCCAGCAGGTCGAGGCTGTGGTGGCCGGCAGCGGCCACTGCACTCCAGTGTGGGCGACAGAGTGAGACTCCAATTCAAAAAAAAAAATAAATAAATTCTTTAGCCGGGCTCGGTGGCTCAGCCTGTAATCCCGCGCCTTGGGAGGCTGAGGTGAGTGGATTGCCTGAGCCCACCTGTTCGAGACCCGCCTGGGCAACTTGGCGAAACCTCATCTCCACAATAAATCAAAAAAATTAGCCGGGCGTGGTAGCGCACGCCTGTAGTTCCAGCTACTTGGAAGGCTGAGGCGGAAGGATCGCCGGAGCCCAGCGGGTCGAAGTTGCGGTGGCCGGGAGCGGCCACTGCACTCCAGTCTGGGCAACAGAGTGAGACTCCAAAAAAAAAAAAAAGTTGTCATCAAAAAAAAAAAACTTCCTTTAGAACAAACATGTTAAAGAACAAGATGATACTTGATCTTTTGGAGTTATTTTTTTGTTCAGCCATGACTAACAGTAATGTTATATCTTCTATAACAGCATCTTATTTTTATTTTCAGAGTTATAAGTTCATTTGATGAATAGCTCTTGATTCCATTTTAATTTTATAGTAAACAGTTAAACATACAATAAATTCCTTTGCTATTGATTTGTACCATTGGCTACATTAATTCAAAAGAAACTTGAAGTTTGGAATTTTTATTTAATGAATAACATACTGACTTAACAAGTTTTTAGCACCAGCTTACTTACTTACCTTCTTCAAAACTGTATAATAGTTTTATCAATTTCAAGACCACATTTCCTTGATCATAACCTACTAATCTAATGATTTTAGCTACAGTTATTTTCAAGCTCAGTTTTATCAATAGTTAATTGACTTTTCATAGATCTCAGTTGAAGACTATAGTACATTTTACTATAAATATGTCTAACAATTTACTTTTGTGAAGTTTTCGTCTGATATTCTCCCTTTTTTGGCAAATTATAAGAATTTATTATTCTGTGAAGTAAACATAACTGGACTTTATTTTCAGAAAGAGCCGCCAAAGGAATTAAACCTATTAAAAACACATCCAAGACATATGCATATGGGAGCTGAGAGAGAGTTGAGGGAACACATATATTCTCAATAGTATACATAAAACTGTTTGTCAAACTGAAGGATTAAAAAGAAAAAAAATGGAATTATAGTGAAAGCTCCAGCCAATAACATAGTAACAAATTGATTTATCAAGGTACAAATAAATCAATCTGGCAGTTCTAAAGTCATTTTTGGAAACATTAAATGCTCCATGAGTCTTTCCTTTATTGATAGGCTGGGGCATAATATAGACCCTTAAATTCATTCAAATAGCCCTGGCCTAAAAGCAGACAGCATTTTTAAAAGATTACTATGAGGAAAGTGCCTTCCCTCTTAGCAAAACAGTCACTGAAGCTGACCTTAACAGTACCTGATCTAAAGTGGCCTATACCAAATATTGTAGCTTCTTCCCTGTTTGTGCTGTTAGATTATTGAAAAGCATGATATGAAATAGTGAATTTTCAATTAAAAATGGTCTAGATAATGTTAAAAACATTTGAGTATTAATCTTTCCAGGTTGAAAGATCAAAACCCAAAATGATTACAGCTATTCATTTTAGATTACATTGAAGACCTGTTCATCCACCTGCCACTAAACTAAAACCTCTATGTGTGTGAAGAGGAAAGGGTAGTATCACACCTTGTGTGAACCTGGATGATGGGCCCTGCCTTAATGTATTTGTGTTCTTTTTTGTCACATGAACACACCTGAATCCCTTTGTTTGTGAGCCACCATGTCTGCCAATTTTGTTTTAGAACTGTAGTGAACTTAAAGTGTAATCCATGTGGGAGTAGGAATGAGTACCTAATATATTCTTCTTTTCTGGGCTGAAGCCAAGAAGCAGCCTTTGTCAAAGAAAAGTTTCTTTAAAAGGACAATAAAGTCTCAGTCTTTTATAACATTTCAAGTGAGCTATATAGTCCCCAACTTTTTTGGCATCAGGGACTAGTCTCAAGGAAGATAATTTTTCCACAGGTGGGGGGTGGGGTGGGGGAGAGATAGTTTTGGGAAAATTCAAGCACGTTACATTTATTGTGCACTTTATTTCTATTATTATTACATTGTAATATATAATGAAATAATTATACAACTTTCTATTATTATTACATTGTAATATATAATGAAATAATTATACATCTCACCATAATGCAGAATCAGTGGGTGGCCTGAGCTTGTTTTCCTGTAACCAGAAGATCCCATATGAGGGTGGTTGGAGACAGTGCTAGCCACCACCTCAGCTCCACCTCAAATCATCAGCCATTAGATTCTCATAAGGAGCACACAACCTAGATCTCTCACATGTGCAGTTCACAATAGTGTTTGTGCTAATAGTGAAAGAGCAGAAACACTACTGTGAACTGTGCACATGAAGGATCTAGGTTGTGTGCTCCTTAAGAAAATCTAATGACCAATGATTTCCCCCTTGCCACCCCCATTGTCTTCCATGAAATAAGACCCAGATACCAAAAATGTTGGGAACCACTAATCTAAAGGAGGCAGTGGAGAAGATATTCTTCAGTAACAAGAAATGAGAGAGGAGACAGTTCTGAAAATTTTACAGACAGTAAAACAATAGTAAATGACTATTACAAACAACTTAATGCAAATATGTTTGACATTACAGATAAAGTGAACGATATCCTTGAAAGACAAACCACTAAAGTTCACTCAAAAATAATACATTAAATGAATAGCCCTATATTTGTCAAATAAATTGAGTTTGCATTTAAATATCTTCCAACAAAAAAACCCAAGGCCTAGATGGCTTCAATGGTAAGTTTCACTAAGCATTTGAGGAAGAAATAATATGAATTTTATATAAATACTTCCAGATAATTGAAGATGAGGGAACACTTTTCAACTCATTCACTCTGGAAGGTTGCTAATATTTTAGAGCAAACTAGAAAAAAGACAGTACAAGAAAATAACTTATAAGAAGTAATGTAAAGATTTTCAGCAAATTTTAGCAAAATAAATTCAGCATTTAATTATGATTTAGTGGGGTTTATCTTGGAAATGCAAATCTGGTTTAAAATCAAAAACAATTAAACAATGTAATTTAGTATATTAACAGACTAAAAACCAAAAAAAATATATATTTGATCATCTTCGTAGATGTAGAAAAATAATTTTACAAAACCCAACATATATTCACAACAAAAGTTTCAGAAATCTAGGAATAAAAAATGAATGTACTCAACTTGACGAAGAGCATTTTGGATAAACCAACAGCTTACATTATACTTCATTGTGAAAAGTTGAACAAGTTTCCACTAAGGTTGTAAACAAAATGAGAATGTCTACTCTTACTTTTTATGATATGAATTTTATTAGAGAGCATACATTACTTTTTGGTGAGTTTATTAAACTATAATTAAGGCATAATAAATCACTAATGTTTAAAGTATGCAATTTTATTCATTTTAAACATGTATCTTGAAATTATCCAAAGCAAGGAAATGAACTATCATGGTAGCACTAATCATGAGGGACCATCATCACCCACAAAAGATTTCTGGTGTCCCTTTGTTTTCCATCCCTGTCTCCCAACTCATCTACACGCAAACACTAATGTGTTTTCTGTCTATAGATTAATTATATTCCCCTGATGAATTAACTCCTTATGAAATGACTAATTTTTCCTGCTAAGATTATTTTATCTCATATGTACACTCTCTGATATCAATATGTCAATTTTAGCTTCCTCTTAATTAGTGCTACCATGATAGGGTGAATTTTTCTATCTTTTGGCTTTAACACATCTGTGTTTTTATATTTAAATTCGGTTACTTGTTGGTAGCATTTAGTTAGGTTTTTTTTTTCTTTCCTTTTAATACATTCTGACAACCTCTGACTTTTTAATTTTTTTATTTTATTTTAAAGATGTGGGGTCAGTGTTAGATATACAATTGTTCATTATGCAGAAAGCCTTGTTGATTAGGTGTGGGGGGGGGGGGGGGGGGGGGGGGGGGGGGGGGGGGCGGGCGCGGGGGGGGGGCGGGGGGGCGGGGGGCGGGGGGGGGGGGGGGGGGGGGGGGGGGGGGGGGGGGGGGGGGGGGGGGGGGGGGGGGGGGGGGGGGGGGGGGGGGGGGGGGGGGGGGG
>CAUYQG010123150.1:0-31283 GCA_963574415.1 Tarsius wallacei | reverse complement strand
CCTCATCTCTACAATAAATCAAAAAATTAGCCAGGCGTGGTAGTGCGCGCCTGTAGTTCCAGCTACTTGGAAGGCTGAGGCGGAAGGATCGCCGGAGCCCGGCAGGTCAAGGCTGCAGTGGCCGGGAGCGGCCACTACACTCCAGTCTGGGCGACTGTGAGTGAGACTCCAACTCAAAATAAAAAAAGAAAAAGCACTTGGCAAAACAACATCCTTTCATGATAAAAATGCCAAGGAATAGAATGAAACTTTGTAAACATAATAAAGGTCTTTTACAAAACCATAGTTAAGATCATATGTACTCAATTGTGAAAGACTGGAAGCTTTTCCTCTAAGATCAGGTACAAGACAAGGATCCTCACTTTTGCCACTTTGATTCAACACAGTACTAGAAGTCCTAGAAAGAGCGTTTAGGCAAGAAAAAGAAATGAAAGTGATCCATTTTGGAAAGGAAGAAGTAAAATTATTTCTGTTCATAGATGACATGATTGTATATGCAGAAAACCCTAAAGATTCCACACACAAAAAATAACCCCGGTATAGCTAACCAACAAATCCATCAGAGTTACAGATACAAAATCACATTCGTGGACTAAGATATACTATTGCTAAGGTGACAATAATACTCAAAGTGATCAACATATTCCGTATAATCCCTACTAAGATCTCAATGGTGTGTTTTACAGAAATAAGAAAAAAATCTACACTAAATTGTATATGAAATTTCAAGGGGTCCAAATAACCAAAATAATCTTGAAAAGGAAGAACTAACTGAAGAACTAACATTTCCTGATTTTAACAATTAGTACAAAGCTACAGTAATCAAAACAGTATAGTACTGGCATACGGACAGACATCTAGACCAATGGGATAGGAAGCCTAAAAACAAACCCTCACTTATGTGGACAACTGATTTTCAACAAGTGTGCCAAAACAACACAATAGGGAAAGGACAGTCCTTTTGACAAATGGTGCTGAAAAAACAGATATTCACAAGCAAAATAAGTTTTCCATAAAGAGAAGTTAATCAAATACAAAAGTTAACTCCAAATGGATCAAAGAACTAACTATACTGCTAAAACTATAAAATGTGTAGAAACAAAATTCAGGAAAAGTTTCATAACGTTAGATTTGGCAGTGATTTCTTGAATAAGACATCAAAAACACAGTCAACAAAAGGAAAAAAGAGACAAATTGAACTGTATTAAAATTAAAAATTTTGTGCATCAAAAGAGTGAAAAAGCAACCCACAGAGAGGAAGAAACTATTTCCAAATTATTTATCTATTATGGGCTTGATCTTAGAATTATGAAAAACTCCTACAACAACAAAAAAGGATTAAAAAATGGACAAAGGACTTGAATAAATATTTCTCCAAAGAAGATATATAGTCGGCAATAATCATACAAAAACATGGTCAACATCAGTCATTAGGGAAATGCAAATCAAAACCACAACCATTGAGAGTATGAGAAATTAAAAAAAAAAAACCACAATAAAATACGACTTCATGTTCATTAGGATGGCTATTATCAGGAAAAATAACAATAACAACAACAATAAAATCCACATACACACAAAAATAACAAGTGTTGGGGTAAAGAGTGTAGAGAAACTGGAACCCTCGTGCATCACTATTGGAAATGAAAAATGATGCAATCGTTGTGGAAAGCAGTATGGCATCCCTCAATAAATTAAACAAAGAATTACTATATGACCCAGAATTCCACTTTTGGGTATATATCTAAAAGAAATGAAAGCAAGGACTCAAAGAACTACTTGTACACCAATGTTCATCGCAGCATTATTCACAACAGGCAACAGGTGAAAGCAACCCAAGTATCCATCAACAGACAGATGGATAAACAAAATAAGGGAAACATATATAAAATATTATTCAGACTTTAATTCTGATACTATGCTAAGGGAAATAAGCCAGATACAAAAGACAAATACTGTATAATTCCACTTATATGAGGTACCTATCATAGTCAAATTAAGAGAAACATAGTAAAGTGGGCGTGGTGGCTCATGGCTGTAATCCCAGTACTTTGGGAGATGGAGACAAGAGGATTGTCTGAGCCCAGCCTGAACAACTTGGCGAGACCTTGTCTCTACAATAAATAAAAAAATGTGCAGGGCCGGGCTCGGTGGCTCAGCCTGTAATCCCGCGCCTTGGGAGGCTGAGGTGAGTGGACTGCCTGAGCCCGCGGGTTCGAGACCCACCTGGGCAACTTGGCGAGACCTCATCTCTACAATAAATAAAAAAAAATTAGCCAGGCGTGGTAGTGTGTGCCTGTAGTTCCAGCTACTTGGAAGGCTGAGGCAGCAGGATCGCTGGAGCCCAGCAGGTTGAGGCTGCAGTGGCCAGAAGCAGCCACTGCACTCCAGTCTGGGCGACAGAGTGAGACTTCAACTCAAAAAAAAAAAAAATTAGCAGGGCTTGGTGGCACACGCCTGTGATTCCAGCTACTTGGGAGGCTGAGGTGGAAGAATCACCTGAGCTCAACAGGTTGAGGCCGCGGTAGATGTGAGCATGCCACTGCACTCCAGCCTGGATGACAGAGTGAGACTCTGGACTCAAAAAAAAAAAAAAGAGAGAGACAGACCCATAGTAGAATAGTGGTTACAGAGCAGGGAGAAGTTTCTGTTTGAGATGATGAAAAATTTCCGAAGACAGATATTGGTAAGGGCTGAATAATATGAATGTACTTAATGCTAGTTAATATACTTAGATGATAAATAAGCAATGTTTATTTAAAAATAAAATACATATATGTAATTTTAAAAATAGAAAGAGGCAGGAAGATCAAGGTCCCAGCATGATTGGAAGGTGCTACACTGCTGGCTTTGAAGATGAAGCAAGGGGCCATAAGCCAAGGAATGAGAGTGGCAACTACAAGTTAGAAAAGGGTAAGGCTTCCTCAGAGTCACCTGAAATAAATGCAGTCCTGCTTTGAGTTTAGCCCAGTAAAAGCTGTGTTGAACACTGACCCCTAGAACTATAATAATACATGTACGTTGTTTTAAGCCATCAGAGAAAGAAAAAAAAATGGAAAATATAGCATATGGCATCACAGAAGACAAAAGTAAGAGACTATTGCAGTAAGATGAAAGTTGGTCAAACTGTTAAATCCTGCTGAGAAGCCTAATAAGACATTTATACAATCAGAATATATACTATCACTGACTAGTTTTCAAATGTGGGAATTAAACACATATTAAATAAAATCTCAAATCTTGAAAAATCCATGGCCCAGACACACAAGTATATAGCAACAAAACAGGCTACTGAAAGTGTATGGTTTTTTTTTTTTTTGAGTTGGAGTCTCACTCTGTCACCAAAACAGGAGTGCAGTGGCTGCTCCCTGCCACTGCAGCCTCGACCTGCTGGGCTCCGGCGATCATTCCACCTCAGCCTTCCAAGTAGCTGGAACTACAGGTGTGCGCTACCATGCCCAGCTAATTTTTTTATTTATTGTAGAAAAGAGGTCTCGTCGAGTTGCCCAGGTGGGTCTCGAACCCACAGGCTCAGGCAATCCACTCACCTCAGCCTCCCAAAGCACGGGATTACAGGCTGAGCCACCGAGCCCGACTTGAAAGTGGAAAATGAAAATATCTTAGGCAGTCATGGCAAAAACAACGAACAAGAAAGTTAACAACAAGGTGATTAAGGGCCAAGAAATAGAAGATAAGCAATCACAGTCAGCTCTTTTCCCTTCATCATAGAGTGAACCAGGCTTATTATGTGAACCAAGAAATTCTGGCCCATGGGCTCAGAGCCACAGTAATTTTTATTTGAAAGGGATCTTAAGGCTCATTTAAGTTCCTACCCAGTGCAAATATCTCTACATATAATAAATAAACCACACCTGTATTTTAGCCCCAAGTTACCAACATGGGAAAATTAGGAATAAAGTGTTTTTTTAAAAAAAGCTTAGAAAGAGATCTGTCAAAAAAAATAATAATAATAATCAGCCAGGCTCGGTGGCTCAGCCTGTAATCCCGCGCCTTGGGAGGCTGAGGTGAGTGGATTGCCTGAGCCCGCGGGTTCGAGACCCGCCTGGGCAACCTGGCGAGACCTCATCTCTACAATAAATCAAAAATCAGCCGGGCGTGGTAGCACGTGCCTGTAGTTCCAGCTACCTGGAAGGCTGAGGCGGAAGGATCGCCGGAGCCCAGCAGGTCGAGGCTGCGGTGGCCAGGAGCAGCCACTGCACTCCAGTCTGGGCGACAGAGTAAGACTCCAACTCAAAAAAAAAAACATCATCATCATCATCATCATCATCATCAAGCTCACAGTGCCTAGGTCATCAATAATTGCAAGAAGATATTTAAATCTGCATTACATCTTTAAGAACAATATTAAAGATCCAATTTAGTTTGCATACTTACAGTGTAATATAACTTTGAGCTCAACCAAGAGTTTCTTTGACCCTCCGTGACTGGTTCCTGGAAGCTTCTGCATTGCCTCTCCTTTTTTATTCAGTATTTCAATTCTTAATGCACCTACAAGTCCAAAATTTAAAGAAAAAAAGGTATCTTAATTACACCCAAAGAATTTGTTGGATCTCCTAGGTCTTCACAGTGTATTTTAATGTTTCATGGTCTTTTATATATCAGAATTTAAGACAAAATAAAAGCATGTTTTTTGGTATCAGTAAAATAAACAAACATACCAATGGGGGTTCCAGCAGGCCTAATCTCATTAGGCAATAATTCATCTCCTTCAGGCCAAGTTACTGACAATCTATCAGGGAGCCTGTTATGAAAGAAGTATATTAATGGGTCACAAACTTTGTTAATTATGGTCTTAATGAGAAAGATACAAGATAGTAAAAGTTAAATATTTATTACTGATATATTTTGAAAGGTTAAATCTGAAATTTTGTATGATTGAGATCTAAAATTTTTTTCCTCCCTAAACATTGCTGTGGCTACTGGGAAAAATAAGACAAAACTTTTTGGTATTAAGAGACAGGAATTGTCCATTTTTTGAGTTTTTTTTTAAAATCAGTGTCTCACTCTGTCACCCATGCTGGAGTATAGTGGCACCATCAGGGCTCACCACAGCCTCGACCTCTGGACTAAGGAGATCCTTCCACCTCAGCCCCTGAGTATCTGGGACTATAGGCACACACCACCATGCTTTAACTTTTTGATTTTTTTCTAAGAGATGAGGTCTCACTGTTGCCTAGACTGGTCTTGAACTCCTGGCCTCAAATGTCCCACTTCAGCCTCCCAAAGCACTGAGATTACAGACGTGAGCCACTACACCCAGCCTCATTTTGTTGTGATTTTTCTATGCATTTATAGTTCAAGTTATCTCTGGGAGATAGAATAACCTGTAAGAATCAAAATTTGGTAATAACAAAAATGACTGCATCATTAGTTAAAGAGCCATTTTCTATTTCCTTTTACTTGTTATTTTTATTACTAATTTTTACCTCTCAGCAGGTACTATAGTTTTCTTCTAAACCCAACTTTTTTTTTCTTAACTCTGTGGCCTGGCAAAGAAGTTTTTCTTTTAATGCCTTAATCAAGATTTATATGGTTTCCTTCTTTTTCTACAAAACAAATGTAGGATTCTGTTTTTAAAACTAGACTTCTCAATTTTTTTTAACATCAAGAAGTTCATCTCAATATGTACAGCATCTAAGACTACAAATGGCCTAACAGCACAGTAAATAACATACTCAAGAAACTTAATAGCAAAACAATTCCTTTCAAGTTTTATTATTTTTGTCATGCATCTTGAAGTGTGACTAACCTTGCCATTTCATCTTCTACATATTTCTTAACAGCTTTCTCAGCAACTGTCCTATCCAGCTTTGCAATTGGCACAGTTTTTATTTCATCATACAGTGACTGAGGTTCCTGAATAAATAAATCACACCAACAATTCAAAAAAAAACATTTAAATTTAGCTGCAAGAAAAACAAACACTCATTTGTTTCTTCCAAAGAAATATTTTATCTTAATTAAGTATATAAGTCACAATAGGTATGCTTACATTATACCACAGTGCTTATTTACATTTTTTATTACATAACTTTCATAGTCCCAATAATATATCACTTAACTATTAACAGCAGAGTATGATGCAGGGCAAAACCCACTCCAGTTTCATAGTTATTCATTCTTGAGACAGAATTCTGACTCCAATGATTACTGGTTTGTGGGTACAGAGGAAATATGCACTTTATAAAATTATTGCAATGATTATCAGCAATGTATATATGTTTGTAAAACACCGGGCATACGGATATTAAGTTCTATAGATTATTAAAAACATCAAATATGAAATATAAAAATCCATGCAAAAACTACAACCACTTTATCCAATGGAAAAACCAACTGCAAGAAAAATATACTGTATTTTTATCTTAACTTTTAAGCAAAAGTGGCAAAAACTTTCACCAAGTATTTTTTTTATTACTTGCTGTCTTACCATTGCAATTTGAACCTCTCCTCCTGTAGCATATACGTCTCCATCATGATCACCATAAAGAAAAAATGTTACAATGCTTCCGTAAAACAAGGGAAGTGTCTTGATTGTCTTGACCTAGTATTTAATAGTTTTTTAAAAAGAGCCTTCAATATTAAGTTATTAAGAGAAATTAATTTAATAATTATTATTTCACAGAACATTTTTTACACACAAAAAACCCCATGGTAATTACTATTAGAAAAATGAATAAAAAAGCATTCTAATATTCAAATAAAAGTTTTGAAGCTCTCCACTTAACAAAAACACAGCAGCTTCTTCATACATATGTGTAAAAACACAGTAGCTTCTTCATACAAATGTGCCATAATTAAACATGTACCTTAAAAGTCCATAATTCCTTCAAACTCAATTATTATGAATGTCAATGTACCTAAAACCTTTTCTTCCCATAATATCCTGCTCTCAGACTATAAACAGCAATTTATAAACTTTGACAAGTTAACACATCTTTCAAATAAATCAGCTCAAAACCTGCCTGTGACACTCCTCACTTGGTTTAAAATATCCAAGGGTAATTTCCATAAGTCCAATTCAGAAATTCCCAACAAGGACTACAAGAGTTTATCCCAACCAAGATTTCCAGCCTCATTTCCAAACTATTTCACGTTATATACATAATAGGTTGCAGGATAACCCAACTCTTACAGCATGCTATTTCCCTGCACTTACCTGTGTGTGTCTCTACTCAGATTATCTTCTAGAAAGCATTTTACTCATCTGCCACAAAGCATTAGACAAAAACGATCACTACTTCCTTATAACTCTGCCCTTGGATTCAGAGATTTCATATTCTTCTAGCTTCCTTCGACCTTACCAGCTTATCCCATTAGTGCCCTTTGCCAGCTTGTCCTTTTCATTCTAACTCCTAACTGATGGGAAACCTTAAGGCTCAGTCCTCTACATTTACACAATCTTATCCAATTCCACAGCTTTAAATGTACAATAGTGCCTCTGTCATCTACAGACAGAACGAATGCCCTTCTACCTTTGTAATGATCTGTGGAAGCCCTAGCCTCTACCTGTTTCAAATGTTACTTCTTGCCCAAAGTATTTCATAATCTGCTGCTTTCTTCTCCCAAGCCTCAACACCAACCAAAGTAAAACACACACACACACACACACACACACACAACAAACTCTCTCCTCTCCACCTAAACTGCCGAAACACTATTAATCCTCTCTTTTCACTGCACTTACCCTCTTTCTTACCTGTTAATATTTATGCTTATATTATCTTTATGATTCGTTTATAATATCCCTAAGAACAAAGAACATCTCCTAGATCTCTTGATTTTTCACAAAACAGTCAAAATGTGCAGTAATTTACTATGCTAACAGATGCTCAACAAAAAAGTATTTTCATCACATTTTTTAAAAAATTACTGAGCTCTCCATGTGAGCAAAGTTTAGTGTAAGAAACAATGAAAACCTTGCTAACTGTGACTTTGGCAATAAACACTTTTAAAAAATAAATTACAGCCGGGCTCGGTCGCTCAGTCTATAATCCCACGCCTTGGGAGGCTGAGGTGAGTGGATTGCCTGAGCCCGCGGGTTCGAGACCCGCCTGGGCAACTTGGTGAGACCTCATCTCTACAATAAATCAAAAAATTAGTCGGGCGTGGTAGCGCACGCCTGTAGTTCCAGATACTTGGAAAGCTGAGGTGGAAGGATCGCCGGAGCCCAGCAGGTCAAGGCTGTGGTGGCCGCTCCCGGCCACTGCACTCCTCGAGTCTGGGCAACAGAGTGAGACTCCAACTCAAAAATAAATAAATAAATAACGTAATTATAATCACTTTGTCCTTTTCATTTTTTTCTGACTCTTGAGAAGCCAACACTTACATTTTATTGTTAACTGTTGTTAAATTCTAATACGTCTAATTTAGTTTAAATTTCCACTAAAAATTTAATCTAGAAACAAGTCAAATCCTCGTAGAGATAGCGGATGATATTGATGTCAAAATGCCTGAAGAGTTTGAGTAACTTTTTTTGGTGAAATGCAAGTGGAAAAAGCAATTATTAAAAATGGCAGCCGGGCTTGGTGGCTCAGCCTGTAATCCCGCGCTTTGGGAGGCTGAGGTGAATGGATTGCCTGAGCCCGCGGGTTTGAGACCCACCTGGGCAACTTGGCGAGACCTCATCTCTACAATAAAAAAAATAAAAAAATCAGCCGGGCATGGTAGCACGTGCCTGTAATTCCGGCTACTTGGAAGGCTGAGGTGGAAGGATTGCCGGAGTCCAGCAGGTCGAGGTTGCAGTGGCCGGGAATGGCCACTACACTCCAGTCTGGGCAACAGAGTGAGACTCCAACTCAAAAAATAAAAATAAATAAAAATAAAAAAATAAAAATGGCATATTTTCTATACATGTGATTTCACGTATGTATTTTAAACTAAATTAAGTATTGTTAGTAAAATAAAAATAAATTAAACCTACCAGCTGTCCAGCTTTGTATATTTTTCCATCCCATTCTATGGCTGCATATGTTGCCCAGGGGCTTTGCTTTTTAGAAGGAAGATCAGGACGTGTAATTATTCCTCTAAAAAGTGTAAATTTTATTTGTTTATCATACTTTTCATGACAGTCCTTCAGCCATAAAGCAAATTCTCTGTCAATCTTCATTCGCTGCTCCTGTAAAATGTTTAAATATTCTATGAAATATAGCTACTAGTAAACAAATATAACCATAGACATTTGTCACTCATTCCATTTTTCCTTCCTTATACGCCAACACAGAAAACTTAATAAAAATTAAGATATTTTGCTGATTCATTTAGGAGATTTCTAACAAAAGCATTACTGAAGCAGAAAATTGTGATATCATTCTTGGAACCAAGGTCTCAAAGGTCAATACCAACAACAAATTTTCCTTTCTTACTTTAAATCCTAGGATATATCAAAAAGATAAACCTTTACTGCTTGGGAACAGAACTAGTTAGCTCTGTTCTGAATGGAAAGTTCTGAAGGCTGAATGGAAGCATTCTTACAATAAACTACACACATTTTCAATGAGACAATAAATATCTCATTAAGTATCAAGCATAGACATACACACAGTATGTAAACAGATAGATGGTAAACCTGTGGTATTAAAATTTCATTGAGGGGAGCAATTAAGAAAACAATGTCTAAAAAAGTTCCTTATGAAGGTGACAATGAAAAAAAGGTTGAAAAATACTGCTACACAAAACTTATTTTTCTTTTAAATTTGTATTTTTATATACAGTCTAGTAAAAAAATAAAACCACAAAATAAAAACTACGTGTTTTCTAATAATACATAAGAAGATGTATTTTTGCCAATCATTCCTCACCCTGTCAGGAGAAAATACAGAGATTTATGGGCAAGCATAAGCTTTTATACACTGGTTTGATGCCTGTCTCTAGGACAACGAGGAGGTAAGACAATATCCCTATTATGTGCTTTCACAGAGGACAATCCACAAAGTTACAGAAATCCATTCCTTCCTACATACCTTACACCATAAGATACCATTTCCAAAGGAAAATGAAGCAAAATTAAAAATGATTTCAGCCTAAGTTTCTGAAGCTTGCTGTTAGAAGGACGCTATCTTAGTTATTAATAAATAAAAATTGATTTTAAAGATATTTGAATAAAAAATACATGCTAAAAAATAGGGGATGGTAGGCATGGTAGCTAACATCTGTAATCCTGGCACTTTGGGAGGCCAAAGGTTGGAGGACTGTTTAAGCCCAGGAGTTCGAGACCAGCCCGGGGAACATAGTGAGACCTCATCTCTAAAAAAATAAAAATAAAAATAACAATAAAAAAATTAGCCAGGCATGGTGACACATGCCCGTATTCCCAGTTACTCAAAAGGCTGAGATGGAAGGAATGCCTGACCTCAGGAGTTCTGAGGTTGCAGTGAACTGTGATGGTGTTGCTGTACTCCAGGCTGGGAGGTAGAGTGAGGCTGTGGCTTTAAATAAAAAGGGGGGGGGGAGTACTTAATAAAACTCAGGTCCAAAATGGTATAGTTTCTAGGAAATTCCTCTTGCCCTCACTCCTATATCCAGGTACCAACTCTTTCCCAAGTCAGCAAATTATTACCAGTTTGCCAACTTGATACAGATATTAAAATTATTAGCTTAAAAATGGAAAATTCTGACTTCCAAATCTGAAACTGAAATTTCTAAAACTCTTGGAATTCAGCCAAATTACCAGATATATTAATTCATTCCAGAAATTCACTAACAGTCAAAAGACAACGAAAGTGTCACGATGACAGTTAATCTAGGAGAAGAATATGTGGATATTCATTATATTCATTCAACTTTTCCGTATATTTGAATTTTCTTTTCTTTTTTTTTTTTTTGGAGTTGGAGTCTTACTCCGTCGCCAAAGCTGGAGTGCAATGGAACGCTCACGGCCACCCCAGAGTTGACCTGCTGGGCTACGGCGATTCTTCTGCCTCAGCCTTCCAAGTAGCCAGAACTACAGGCACACATTACCACGCCTGGCTAATTTTTGATTTATTGTAGAGACAAGGTCTCGCCAAGTTGCCAGGGCTGGTCTCAAACCCGCGCTCCAGCAGTCCACTCACCTCAGCCTCCCAAAGTGCTGGGATTATAGGCTGAGCCACAGAGCCCGGACTATTTTCTTTTTTAAAAAAATTTATAGAGATGGGGTTTTGCTATACTGCCCAGGCTAGTCTTGAACCCCTGACCTCAAGCAATCCTCTTGCCTCAGCCTCCCAAATAGCTGAGATTACAGGTGTGAGCCATCACACGAGCTTGGAATTTTCAAAATTAGAAAACACATACTTAAAAAGTTACAAAGGAATAGAATTAACCTATTTTAGGTAACTTTTGAAAAGACTCAACTGCTCAGTAAAAGTTGGATAATTAATACCATATTATAAATGTATGCTGAGTATCGTAACTGAATAATAACTCATTTTGGTAAGACCCTTGTCAGTGAATAATTTAAAAATGTCTTAATCTTCTATGACTCAGAATCTCTATAACAGCAAAATTAATTTCAACATCTTACCAGGAATGACAGACTATAAGCATCATTATGTGCCATGTATTGCATTTATTGCCCAGCAATTTTAAGTTGATAATAAAATCATCTACTCCTTGGCAACTCAACATTAAACTACTGAAAGAGATGGGTGCAGTGGCTCACACCTGCAATCCCAGCACTTTGGGAGGCCAAGGTAGGAGGACTACTTGAGTCTAGGAGTTCAAGACCAGTCTGGGTAATAAAGTGACACTTCATCTCTACAAAAAATAAAAAAAATCAGTTGGGTATGGTGGCATGTGCCTGTAGTCCTAACTACTCTGGAGGCTGAGGCAGAGGAATCACCTGAACCTAGGAGATCAAGACTGAGGTGATCCATAATCATGCCACTGCACTCCAGCCTCAGAGTGAAATTCAGTCTCCAAAGGAAAAAAGTGAACTACTCAAAGAGTGGCATCAACTATGAGTTTCTGACATATATGTATAGTATACAAGTACATTAGTGCAAGGCGATCGTGGTAACCACTATACTATAGAAACTGGTTACATTCAAGTACAGTAGTACATTAGTCCCATTCAACTTTTTAAAACATTTATTCACAGTGGAATCATTCTTACTGTATTAATGCATGTATTTTAATATTGATCAACCTCAAACCATCTTTTAGCCCAAAATATTTCACAGCTATACCCCATTTTTAATCTCAAGACTAGCTTAAAATTGCACAATTAGGTTATTAATATATAAAACATAGCCCTTGAAATAGGATGAAGTGTTCATATATGCCCTCATTAAGATGCTTCTGTGGCTTCTACTCACTATATCAGGGCTTGATATTAAAATCTATTAAAGATATGTAAATTTCATCAAAACATAGTCTAATCGGTTAAAAATTTCTGAATGCTATAAACACTCAAATGCTTATGAAAAACATTTATACATCATAATCTTTTGATAACATAAATCCAAACTATGCAAAATATCAATAAAAAATACGCTGTGTCTCTTGCTTTACTCATAACTATAACATTTGCAAATATTCAAAATTTTATATTTAAAAATCATACCTGTCCATTCAAAATTCTTGTAAAAAGAGTGTTCTTATCTTTCAATTTTAACTCAAGATCCATAAAAGTCAGCTTATTTGTGCTGACCTGGAATTTGTCATTTGTGAACAATGCACCAGATATTCTATTGTAGCATTCAATTGGTGCAAGTCCTCTCTTCTTAGGAGGCATACACCAGTCAAAGCTTGAACAGAACAAAATATTAGTTAGTAAAAAGATTAGGCTATAAAACAATATCTTTTCAGCAAAAGTAAAAACTTACTCTTCAACTGAAGTATATGGTATTAATCGCCCATTCCAAAAACATTCAAAAATAGGCCTTTTCCCTCTAGCTGCTTTGTCAAGTATGAAACAATCATCATCATCATCTTCATCTTTTAATTCTAGATCAAAAGGGTAAGTGAAATAAAATGTTTATTGCTATAACTTGTCAGCAATTTAATTTCTGTAAGTGAAATTCTAAAGGTGCTTCAGAGAAACACATATGATCTTTCAAACTGTGTTCTATAAAATCTAAAGGTAGTTTTACTGTGCCCTCAGAAAGGCGGGTTCCCAAAATAGTACCCCATTACCAATGGTGTTTGTCATTTAAAAACAAATAGCGATTTACATTCGAATCAATCTGTGTTAAGAGTTCTATACCAGCTGAGGGGCCTGTAACCTTTAAAACCTATTTATAGAGTTAAAAGTCATACAGCCAAAGACTATGCCCCATAGCAAAATTCCTCTTTTCTCCAAATGTAGAAGCTTGTACCCTATATCAAAAACACAGTTTCACAATTCTGTCAGAACCAGTATGTTCACATGAAAATCATCTGAGAAATCTATGGCATCTAATAGAAGCAAGTTTGCCTAGCTTGGACAAATTAGTCAATAACACTGAATTTAAGTTTACTTTTTATAAATTATTTCATTTTCAGATTCAGGTAAGCATGAAATATGCACACAGTTAGAATTATAAGATATGTTACTATGCATCAAATGCATCATTAGCACAATTGTCAATTATAGTATTATGCCTGTTAGCAATACATTCTCATATATCCAGATAAATTAGTATTAAAAATTATGAACCTGATACATTAACACTTCAGTTATCCTGGTGTTAAATCACCTACCTAAAATAAAGCCTTCTCCCCCAAAAGTCATTGCAAGAAATCCCTATGCAAAAGTCCCTTTCAATCAAACCAAATCACTTTGCTCTGAGAGGAAAATTCTTCTCATTGATCATCACTTATTTATTGGCTCTTACTTTAAGACATTTTAAAGCTTTCTATCTTTTTGTCTATATGCATAAAAAATTGTAAGTAGCAAGTTAAAAAGAGATCACAGACATCAAAGGAGGTGGAGCCTACATGTGAGTAATAACATGTACTGAGCATAGTGCTGCGTGTTATTGTAAGAACTTGCCCCAGTTTCTTTGGGTTCATACTTCTAAGGTATGAACTACTCCCCTCAATTCACAGGTAAGGAAAATGAAGTAGGCAGTAGTTTATCCAAGTTTACACAAAGAAAGTGGCAAAGACGGGATTCCAATCAGGAAACTAGCTGCAGGATACACAAAACTAAGAAGTACTAAGGAAGTATTCTAAAGGAAAAAGTTTAATACTGTTAATCTATAAATTCAGTGCAATCCCAATAATCTCACTAGGATTTTAAGTGACTGTTATGAAGCTGATTCCAAAGTTTATCTAGAAGAACAAATGTTTAAGAAAACTCTCAAAAATGAATAGTGAGAATGTCTCGCCCTGAAGATATCAATATGCAGAATAAAACTACAAGTCAGTATCATTACTCATGTACAAAATACAGAATACTAACTTAAAAAATCTAGACTTACATATATATGGGAACACTGTATTATAAAAGTGCCATTTCTAACTACTGGGAAAATTATAACATTCAATTAACTGGTGCTAAGAAACTGATTACCACATGGAAAATATCAAGTTAAATCCTTACCTCCCTCTACATACAAAACAGGAAAACACTGATGCTTATTAAGCATAAAATGACACACAAAAAAAACCCCAAAAAGCAAAAAAAAATCACAGGATCTTGTTATAATCTTGAGGTGTAAAAACTCTTCCTACAGTTAAGACAAATCAGAAAGCACAAAGAAAAAACCGATAGTTATAACTGCATAAAGTACATAACTTCTTTATAAATACCTACGAAGATAAAGAGAAGACAGAAGGGAATATATAAGAGATTAATATGCATGCATATCTAAAAGTTTAGTGTAATAAGAGATCTAACAGAAAATAATAATGTATTCATCTGGAATTGAATATATGTAAAAAATCAAGAATTAGAAACATTATAAACTTAAGGAAAAAAATTTAAATATTTGTCTAAACTTAATAGCTCAACTAATAATCATTAAAAAAAAAAAAAAACTCACTATCCTACATCACAACTTCACATTTTATAGCTAAGACAACAAATTAACATACTTGATGGAAAGCATGGATCATCAGGGTAAGTTTCTCTATCATATAAGAAAGGATGATATCGGATAATCCCTTCCACTACGCCGTCTCCTTCAACATGAGCCTTGAACTCAAAACTATCAGCTGCTGTATTTATGTACAACGTCTGCATGTCATCTTGTATTTCTCTTAGGTTGACAATCTTAGGTGCCTTCCCTTTTTCAAACATAGAAATCTAAAATAAAGCAAAAATAATTAAACTCTATGGTAACATTACGTTTGTTCTCAGCTATGAACTAACAAAAGAATAGACAAAAACTACATTCATATATACAAGTAATTATCTGGCTTAATGAAATAAAAATATTTATATGAGTTAAATAGCTTTAAGCAGCTTCTCAATAAAGAATATACTACTAAAAAATACAAAGTAAAAAGAAAAACAGCAAATCAGAGGCCCAAGGACAGATAAGTCATGAATACATTTAATTCAAGGTTTTTTGCTAGAGGTAGGAAGTGGGACAACATTGTACATGAAATTCTAATGTGTGAGGGAGGATACTGAGAACCTAATACTCAGATTTCTGTGTTGCTAGATCTTGTCACCACTATAAGACTTCTATGAACAAACGGAAAGCTATGTTACATCCCTTTTCTTATCTATTTCAAGAGATGATGTTCAGTAACAATTTATATCTCAATAGACAGAAAAAAAGAGAAGCCAAATACTTAGTAAATAAGGTTCCAGAAAAGCACATCTAGGAAAGATCTCTTTATTTGGATATTAAATAACAAAAGTAAAAGACAAGGAGAAGCTAATTATTGACTGGTTTTTGTTATCTAGAGTCACTTGAGACTAAAACAGCTATCTCATAATTTTAATATTTTAAGATGGATTTTTGTCTTACTTCAATATCAATGTTGTTGAAAGGTCCAACTTCTTTTGATGTTCGTTTTTCATTTCCTTTTGGGCCATGAATATAGTAATGATAAATATGCCTGAAATATAGAAGAATAACTTTATACTTTCAATTCACATAAAATTATATATAAAATTTAATTTCATATAATCTTCCATCAAAACATTTTATTAATAGTACATACTAGGTGCCAAGCACTTTACTAAACATTTTTAAATATAGTATTCCATTTAATGATAAAAGCAATTCTGAGTTACTGGTATTAATAATACATCTCATTTTACAGATATAAAACCTAGGATGCAAGGAGTATATATAATTTACCTAATGTCACAGAACTAGAGTTAGGGAGAGGTAGGTTTAAACCTAGGCCTTTCTAACTTCAAAACGCACCTGCTTTACGCTTCCAAGAGAGACAGTTCACTAAATAAATAAATAAAAACTAGAGGGCAAGAGTCTATAATTCTATCTGTCAGGGATGTTCTACAAAGGACTCAATTATCAGGGAGCAGACTGGATTAAGCATCTAAATAATGTCAATATAAGAATATCATTCTGGAATGTCTCTTCTCTCTTATAGTACTGAGATAACCTTTTCCCAACATTTTTCCCAAAAAAAAAAATCATGTCCTTAGTTATTCTTGAAATAGAAATTTGCAATATCTCTCCATACTCCTTCATTAGAAGAGTATATTTTAATTATGTGCTATATACAATGAGTTCCTTCAGTAAAAAGAGACTAAAACTATAAAATAGCTAATAAAAATATGTACATAGATAATAAAAAATCCAAAATCCTATTCCAATACCTTGGGTTATGAAGCAATAAACAGCAATATTCAAGAAGAGAAAGGGTATTTCTAAAAACCAAATTTATTTTCCCATCAAAATTTTCTAATTATTTTAATATGCATATATGCATACAATTAAAAACCTCAAATTAAGTACAAAAGTCATTTGGGTAAAAGTGGAAAGTTTTTAAAAAATATGAATATTGTGCAGATATGTCCACATTGCAAGACTCAGACAAATGCAAATTATAAAAACAATCCGGTAAACAGTATATATCATACAACCATAAAGAAAAAACTATGCTGGGCACAATGGCTCAAGCTTGTGATCCCAGCACTTTGGAAGATAGAGGCGAGAGAATTGGCTGAGACCAGCCTGGGCAGCATGGCAAGACCTTGTCTCTACAAGAAGTCAAAAAATTAGCTGGGCGTGGTGGTGCATGCCTATAGTTTCAGCTACTTAGAAGGTTAAGGTGGAAAGTTTGCCTGAGCCCAAGTCAAGGTTGCAGTGGCTGTTGAGTGTGCCACTGCACTCCAGTTTGGGCAACAGAGCAGGACCTCAACTCAAAAAAAGAAAAAACTTAAGAGTCATTAAATAAATATTCTTCTGATTTGGTCTAACGGGATATAAAGTCCCTAAAAATTTTACTAGAATAAATATAAGGGGGTACCCAAAAAACCCCAGAATTTATTAAAAATTGTGTATTTATTTTTCCATGTTTAAACTTAAGCCACCCTCAAAGTACTCTCTGTTTGAGTAATACACCTATCAAGACACTTTTTCCACTGCTCAAAATAGTTTCTGAACTCATCAATTTTGATGCCTTATTTAGCGCTTCTGTTGTTTGTTTCTCCTTTTCTACATCAGCAAAATGTTTCCTTTTGAGGACTTTTTTCATCCAGGGAAATAAAAAAGTCACTTGGGATGAGATCAGGTAAATAGGGATGGTGGAGCATGGAGGTCGTGCTGATTTTGGTGAAAGACTGCTGAACATTCAAAGTACAATGTGGGCAGGTATGCTTGTAAATCACCCATTGTGAAATGGGTGAACGTGTTAAAAAGAATATCCAAAAATAAAATTCACTCAAGCTGAATACAGCCTCTCAACAATGCTAGCTGGTACACTGATGCCAGTGGATTCCTAGAACACTTAACTAGTGGGGGAAGCCTATACTTCAAAGGGCCCCCTCCAAAGAATCATTTCAGCTTTTGGGGGGGGTCCCTTTGTACACAATGATTTATTTTTATATAAATAAATCATGTTTTCATATTTTTCATAATATGTCATACGTACATATGTATACATATTTTTTATTTTAATAGGTTTGATACACTTATTTGATAAACATTTAAGCATCTACTAACTATGTAGTATGTACCCTTCTAGAAGATATTGGAGATACATCGGTGAATTTAAAAAGACATTTCAGGCCAAGCACGGTGTCTCATGCCTGTAACCCCAGCACTTTGGGAGGCTAAAGCAGGAGAATTACTTGAGCCCAGGAGTTCAAGACCAGCTTCATCTCTACAAAAAATGTAAAAACAATAAGCCGGGAATGGTGGTGAATGCCTGTAGTCCCAACTACTTGGGAGGCTGAGGAGAAGGATCGCCTTAGCCCAGGTTGTCAAGGGCTGCAGTGAGTCATGATCCTCCCACTACACTCCAGTCTGAGCAACCGAAGAAATTCTGACTCAAAAAAAAAAAGAAATTACACTGGGGTAGGCAGACAAAAAATATATATATATGGTTATGGAAAATTACAATAGGTGCGATGGAAAGAATCACAAAATAAGGATGGCAGTGCTCAATCTGATAATTTTGAAGTTCACTTTAAACTTTATAATAGATATAAAAAATCTTGTGCCTCAAATAATGCTCACTATACTAGAGATGATCTATACATATTTACAGAATAAATGAACAGAGAACTGTCTTAACATCAACATCAGCAAACTGGATACTGTACTGAAAAAAATGGGACAGGAGCAAAAAGGACAAAGAGGCTTCAATCTATTTTTCTATCTTAAAAAAGATAAGTAGTAGCATTTCCTAAACCAAACATAATTACTTACGCTAACTGTCGTGTCCAAAGATTAAAATAATTTTTCAAGTACTGTATGTGTTCTGGTTGTACCCCTGTAATGACCACAGCAGTAAAGCTATCTTTTTCATTCTCCTCTGTGATAAGATGATGTAGAAATCTTTCATCATCATTTGTAATGTGAACGGAATCAGAGGGCTACAAGAGTGAAGAGAAATATAACAGATTAAATCATCTAAAGTATAGTTATACAAATAATTATATCAAATTTTACAATGTGATTCACTTGGATAGTTTCAGAAATATACTCCAGAAAAACATCAGAAGAAAACTGGCCCAGTATAATAAACTGGCTGAGTGTGTGACAACACCATGAGGACAAAGGGACCGCTAAACTAGCATACATAAAGAATACTCTATCTCATAATGCTAGGCCAATTTTAGAATATTAAAAGAAAAGATAAAGATACTGAGTTTTAAAATGCCTTAAAAAATGGAGGACACTTACTCTAGGGTGTATGTAATGAGTCCTTGCTTGAGATACCTACCAGTTAGCCTAGTCAAGACCAATGCCCAGGCCTACATGCTCAAGACAACTAGAGGGCAGCCTAAGACCCAACCAGTTGAGCCCAAACTCTGTGTTTTAAAGAGAATAAAATCACCCTGGACACCAGTCCACTTTCGGAGAATATCCAGAGCCCAAGGAAGAGAGGTGGGGGGCTGTTTGAGGATAAAAATGTATGAATTTGTAATATTAATCTGTATTTGTAGCATGAGTCTCAATTTGTAAAATGAATCTGTATGTTTTTAAAATTGCATATATATATATATTTATGTGTGTGTATGTGTACGTACAGTCATGTCCTACAAACAACATTTTAGCCAACAACGGACCGCATATGGGACAGTGGTCCCATAAAATACAGTATTGTAAAATTAGAATATCTTTTCTGCTTAGGTATGTTTAGCTATACAAACATTTACCACTGTGTTACAGTTGTATTTACAGTTGTATTCAGTACAATAACAAGCTACATGTATTTGTAGCCTTGGAGAAGTAGGCTGTACCATAAGCCTAGGTGTTTAGTAGCTTGTAGTGCTATACCATTTTGGTTTATGCAAGTATATTCCATGATGTCCACATAACAAAAAAAATTACATAACGATATATTTCTCAGAACATACCCCTGTCACTAAGTGATGTGTGACTGTATATACTCTTAATGTTGCTATATACTTAAAAATTATAAAAATAAAAATACATACTAAACCAGTATCTCTAGGAAGTTGGTTGATTTTTCAAAATAAGCACGTGTTATGACTTAATTAAAAATAATAAACACAAAGTGTTAACAGCTCTTTTAGAATTTGTCTAGCAGGTTTTCTAGTTTTACTGAAACACCCTTCCCCAAGAAAACATAATAATAAAAACAAATCCTTCAAAGCCATTCCAATGCCTCTCTACACATTAAATTACTATTACTAAATCACTATTACCGTTACAATACATATGATACTAGAAACAATTTTTACACTTTGAGAGTACTAGATTAGTTTGGCTTTACTAATGATGCAAGTTCATTACCCAAATATTTATCAAGCACTTTCTCTAATTCCTAAGCCTCAACTTGAGCTCAAAAAAGATAGGTTCAAGGTAAGTAAGGCAGTGTCTTTGCATTCTAAAATTCCACCTGGTAGGAAATCAAAGACAAATGATTACAAAATAATATGCCATTATAAATATATGAACCAAGAGCTAAAAGAGGGTGATACTCACCAGCAGATAACTGAATAAGAACATTCCAGACAAATGAAAATATGAAGAATTTGAAGAGTATGAAGGAAACAAAGTAGTTTAGAATATACAATAAACATATGATAAAAGATGAAACTGGAATGGCTGAATTAGAGCAGTGAAAAATAGATGAAAGAGATGGTAGATGAAAGAAACTATTTCAAAAGCCAAAATTAAATGTGGTGAATGATTAACAAGGATTATAATTTTAACTGCATGGTCGGAGAAATGCTATTAATCAAATAGGGTAGTGGAGGGGAAGAGGCTGAGGTCTGACAATTAAGTTTGTGAACCTGCCACCGCATGCTTACGTTGGTAGCACTGTACAAATAACTATATTGAGACACTCTTCTCCTCACCTGATCTGGCCCCCAATGACTTTTTCCTTTACCTGAAGATAAAGGAAATATTGAAAGGAGGACATCTGATGACATTTGGGATATCAAGGGTAATACAATGACAGCTCTGATGGCCATTCCAGAAAACAGCTCCAAAACTGCTTTGAAGGGTGGACTAGGCACTGGCATTGGTGCAGTTTTCAAAAGGGAGTACTTTGAAGGTGACTTTAGTGATAGTCAGTGATATTCATTCAATGTAGTATGTAAGCACTTTTTCTAGGATGATTTCACGAACTTAATTGCCACATCTCATATTTTCCAAAATCCCTTGCAATTCAATTTGTGGATGCAAATTAGGTCTCCCCAATTAGATGTACTAGTCAAAGATTTGAAAGCCAAAAATGAAGCAGAGGCAATTTTCTGAGGGTTCTTAAAGGTGTTCTGTTATCATGCCAGTCACTGAAAAACCAGTAACCAAATTCCAGCTTCAAAGTGTCAAAACGCCACTGCAGCACTTGTTATGGCCAGAAATTCTACATTCTAATGATGAAGCAACTGTGGCAGTAAGTTCCTAAATTTCAGGCCAAGTGGTGGGCTTCCAACTGTGTGATTATAGTAAATCTTGCAGCAACCTTTGAGGGTCAATTTGAAGTGTCTTGGCATCATTCTAGGAAACTTGGCCTATAGTTCATTTCTTTGGCCCTTCCAATAATCATGTAAGAATCTTTATTAAATCCGTTTCTGTTTATAGTGAGTGCCCAGATGGCTTGTGTCTGCTTTGCTGAACCTAGCCTGATTCAATGTCTCAATCTTAAGAGAAAAAGTCTTCACAAGAAACACAGATTTGAGAGCTGCTGGTATTTAAGAGCAAGACTGCTGACTATAGAACAAGAACCACCACCTCCATCCACATTCTGAAAACTTTTAAGTCAGAGACAGAAGTCCAACAAAAGTAAGCTGGAAAAGACTGGTAAGAAAAGCAAAAGGACCAAGTACCCATTGGTATCCATAATATGTTTGTTGGTAAGAAGTAAGCACAAAACACAGAAAAGACTGGTAGAAAAATGGTAATCCAAGACACCCAGTTCTACTCTAGCTTTGTAATATATATACAGTTTTGAAATCCTCAATTCCTAATTTTCACCAGTTTTACCATGGGTAGAAATATTTCCACCATTATATTTTACAGGGCTTTGTGGTAGTTAAGACAGAATACTATTATGTAAATATATCAAAACATGTAATTTGTTAAGTAAATGAAACATATTAAAAGAGAAAAAAAGTGGGTAAAGCAAAAGTAAAGAAATTTCCCAAAGAGAATATTGAGTTATAGAGAAAATAAAAGTGGATAAGAAAATGAAAACAATTCACCATACTGGTAGAAAAAGAAAAAGTATCTTTTAACCTTTCGAGCTGTCAATATTTTGCTGCCTTTTCCCCTTCTCATTCCTTTTAAAAATAAGGAAATGATCATGTAGGTACTTCTATACAGTTGTTCGAAGTATATCTGATTTTGGGTTTAACCTTTCAGACAAGCAATTCTGAAATACATACCATGACATTTAAAAAGTTCAAATTCTGCCGGGCTTGGTGGGTCACCCTGTAATCCCGTGCTCTGGGAGGCTGAGGTGAGTGGATTGCCTGAGCCCGCGGGTTCGAGACCCGCCTGGGCAACTTGGTGAGACCTCATCTCTACAATAAATCAAAAATTAGCCGGGCGTGGTAGTGTACGCCTGTGGTTCCAGCTACTTGGAAGGCTGAGGTGGAAGGATTGCCGGAGCCCAGCAAGTCGAGGCTGCAGTGGCAGGGAGGCCACTGCACTGCAGTCTGGGTGACAGAGTGAGACTCCAACGCAAAAAATAAAATAAAATAAAATAAAAAAAATAAGCCGGGCTCGGTGGCTCAGCCTGTAATCCCGCGCCTTGGGAGGCTGAGGTGAGTGGATTGCCTGAGCCCGCGGGTTCGAGACCCGCCTGAGCAGGTGAAACCTCATCTCTACAATAAATCAAAAAAATTAGCCGGGTGTGGTAGCGCGCACCTGTAATTCCGGCTACTCGGAAGGCTGAGGCGGAAGGATCGCCGGAGCCCAGCAGGTCGAGGCTGCAGTGGCCGAAAGCGGCCACTGCACTCCAGTCTGGGCGATCGAGTGGGACTCCAACTCAAAAAAAAAATAAAATTAAATTAAAATTAAAATTAAAAAAAAAGAAATAAAAAAATAAAAAGTTCAAATTCACTGTTACAAGTATTAAAATTGTAACAATCTAAACAAAAAAATTATAATTCAGGAAAAAAGTTATACAAAGATATTCAGGCAATGACTTTATAATTATAATAACATCTTTTTAAGGCAAATGGCGAACAGAACAGTTATGTTATATCCATTGAAGGAAATGTCATGAAGCTTTTTTTTTTCATGAATTAAGAAAGATTTACTAAAAGGAAGTTAAGTTGTAAAGGGCAGAAGTGAGAGCAAGTTTATTGTCTTGTCTGCCTAAAGGTATTAAAAAATGTGCTGTGTAGCAAAAAAAAAATTTTTTTTAATTGGGAGTCTCACTCTGTCACCCAAGCTGGAATGCAGTGGCACGATTATGGAGCACCACAACCTTGACCTCCTGGGGGCCTCAGGTGATCCTTCTGCCTTAGTCTCCCAAAAGTACCTGGGACTACAGGTGCGTGCCAACATGCCTGGCTAATTTTTTTAATTATTTTTTTGTAGAGATGAGGTCTCATTATATTGCCCAGGCTGGTCTCAAACTCCTGGCTTAAGTGATCCTCCTATTTCAACCTCCCAAAGTACTGGAATTACAGGCGTAAGCCATCATGCCTAGCTCAAAATATTTTATAAAATGAGGAGATACTCAATTTTTAAAATGTAGGATCAAAATTATAACTATATATTTTAAAAAGCTGAATTAGAAGAAAATTCACAAATGTTATCAATAGTCTTTTCTATTGCTAGTGTGACACTTGAAAGTATTTTCATTATCTTTGTACTTTCCTATAAAGTTTCTTACCATTTCTTTTAGAATTAAAAAACAATTTTTTAAAAGCTCAAAATTACTTTAAAATAAAGTTTTTCCTATAATGCCAGTGCTTTGGGAGATTGATGTGGGAGGATCACCTGAACCCAAGAGTTCAATGATGGAATGAGTGAGCTATGATTGCACAACTGCACTCCAGCCTGAGTGACAGAGAGAGACCTTATCTCTTTTTAAAAAATTAATAACTTATTATTATTAATATTAAATTGTTAATTAAGTAAAGATTTTAAGATACAACTTTTAATATTTCAAATGAAAAGTTGAAGGAATATGCAATAAATATCATTTACTCACTAGCAAGATTCAAATTTGTTAATATTTTGTCTTATTAAAATGAGAGTTTGAATGTAAAATTATTACAAAAATCTGTAACTCATTTCTCTGGAGGTCTGATTTCCTGAAATCCATTACCCCATTACTAATTGCTATCCTACTTCTGTGATTATTATATATATAACAAAGATTTTAAAACTCAAGTTCAGACCAAGAAAAAAGTTTACAAACTTACAATTTACAGGAAGGTTACTAGGCTCTATGAGTCAACATGTTATCTAAAGACTTTTGTTTGAGAAAGCACATAAATGGTCATTTTGGCTACTTACATAAGAAAAAAGAATGAAAAAAGTAACTCATTTTGAAAATTTCATACCTTCAAGTTTTTAAAACAACAACACTGGCATCTTACAAATTAGAAAAAAGTTCTGTTCTATCATCTATCCAAAAGAATAAATTTACAATGATGAGTTAAAATGTATTGTACCTTTCTGTTTCTAATATATCCACTATATATTGCTTCTTTATTTTTCTCTTTCTTCTCAAAATCTTCTTTAGAAAGCACAAGCTCATGAACATCTTGGGAATCTGCAGGTTTGCTTATCATCTGTTAATATCAAAAAGAGTACTTTTGAAATTCCTAATAGTTAAACTGCTTAACACATTTAGACAGAGTCAACCTCAAAATATTTTCATATAAGAAATTCTTTTACTTACTCTGGCTGATTGTCCAACAAAGAAAACAGCCTGCTTGCCCCCAACACCGAAATAGGAAATATCACTGTTTAAACTGCGTGGTACAGGTACTGGACGAACATATCCTGAATGATCACTAAAATAAAACATTACGTAAGTGCAGTGATTTTAACAAGTTACTAAAGTGCTAAAGGAAACTTTTATTTTACTTTTACTAAGTATTAATACAATGATCTCCAAGCCAGTTAACCACCCCTACTTGAAAGGTGAAATGACCACTGCTGAAAGTCATCATGTGGTCCAGTGGGTCTCAAAATGTAGTCCCCAGGCCAGCTGCATCAGCTTCACCTGAAAACTTAAAAAAAAAATGCAAACTCTTCGGCCCCATCCTACTAAATCAGAAGATCTCCCAGCAAACAGAACTAAATATCCTTATTATCCTTATGCTTCTAAGATTTTCCCTTCAAAATTGTTTGCTACTTCAAAACTTGTTAAAATCCTTGTTAAAGAACAAGGATTAGCACAAAGGAGATTCTCAATAACACATATGTAGAGGACTATACCATAATAATACTCTGGAGAAGAGGCATCACTGGTCTTTCAAAATATAGGCAGTCACCAGGAACATCATTTCCCAATATCATGAACAAACAATGGGAGTGAGGCTAGAACCACTATTAAACTCAACAGAAAGGTTAAAAAATAGGTGTGACACAGAGTAAATTAAGAGAACAGAAAGATGAATTCAAATAATTTACCCATAAGAAACAAAGAAAGAAGGTAAAACTGAAAATGTTAAAGATAAATGATGAAAGGAAAATATCTCATACAAGTTGAAATGTAATTTCAGAGAGGAGAGAGAATGAATAAGAGCTGCAAATATTCTTGAACCAATATAAGACATGGCTCCACAGATCCAGGAAGACCAAAAGAACCCACACAGGATAAGTAAAAGGAAATCCACAGCACTGTAAACACCAAAAACAGACAGGAGAACTAGAAAATTGGCTGAGAGGTACAACAGGATAAAAATAGGTTAGCAGGCTTTGACAGCAACAGCAGAAGACAGTAGAATGTTATCCCCATAGTGCCTTAAAAAAAAAATTCATCAATGTAGAACTGTGAGCCAGAGAAAAAATAACTTACAGACAAAAATCAAGGTAATTTACCACCAAGAGATTTGCCCCAAAGTATTATAAAGCACAATTTAACATGCAAGAGGTATTATAGTATACACAATGGTCATTTTTAAAAAGTAACGTGGCTGGGTGCGGTGGCTCACGCCTATAATCCCAGCACTCTGGGAGGCAGAGGTGAGAGGACTCTGGGAGGCAGAGGTGAGAGGGGTCCAAGACCAGCCTGGGTAACTAGGCGAGACCTTGTCTCTACAATAAATCAAAAAAATTAGTTGGATGTAGTGGCACACATCTGTAGTTCCAGCTATCTGGAAGACTGAGGTGGGAGAATCACCTGAGTCCAGCAGGTCAAGGCTGTGGTAGCCATGATCATGCCATGCACTCTAATCTGTGTGACAGAGTAAGACTCTGACTCAAAAAACAAAAAAAAACCAAAAAAGTAGTATGTGTAAGACATTTAAAATGCCATGATTGGAGATAAGTGTCCTGAATTGTATCCCACACCTTTAAAATAAAAAATAAAATAAAATAAATAAGTGGTGTGTATAAATTGATAAATTTCTAAAAAGTCAGACTTTAAGTACCTTCGATAACAAAACTATTATTTTGAGAAGGGAGTGTCAAAGCTAACAAAGTTCTTAATTAGGAGGAGGAGATACTTTTAATCCCGAAATCCAGACTTAAATATGCATGTTAAAATTTCAAAGACAATCAGAAAAAATATATATAAATTCTAAAATATGAAAGAGAAAAAAGTAGAAAAAGAAAAAAGAACAGCAAAAGTTGCAATCAATTTAAAAGAGAAAAAAAGAGAAAGATAAAAATATTTTAGCCAGGCTCAGTGGCTCAGCCTATAATCCCACGCTTTGGGAGGCTAAGGGGAGTAGATTGTCGGAGCCCGCGGGTTCGAGACCCACCTGGGCAACTTGGCAAGACCTCATCTCTACAATAAATCAAAAAATCAGTCACGCATGGTAGCGTGTGCCTGTAATTCCTGCTACTTGGAAGGCTGAGGCGGAAGGATCGCTGGAGCCCAGTGGGTCGAGGCTGCAATGGCCGGGAGCAGCCATTGCACTCCAGTCTGGGCGACAAAGTGAGACTCCAATTCAAAAAAAAAAAAAAAAAAAAATTTAATTGTTACAAAAGGTCCTATCTCCATATATCAATAATCAAAATAAACACAAAGACAACACTGACCAGATTAGATACTGTAATACCAGAGACACAAAACAAAGCACCCAAAAAAGTGCCCTCTCACAACATACCCCTGCACAACACATCCACACATAGAATAATCCTCACACAATACACACAAAAAAACTGCACACAACACACACAAAATGCCTCCCCATACAAGCTTGTGATTATACAAAACACCCCATATGATACACAAACACACTACCACCTCCAACAGAACCACACACCCCAATCGAACATAGCAATGATAAAAAGAAAATCTTAACAGGAGTCAGAGAAAACCAGACAATATGTAATGAGGACAACAGATTACTCATCATAAACTAGGCATAAGCAGAAAATGGAGTAACATATTTAATGTACAAGTTCAGCAGCCCTTATCCAAAATGTTTGGGACCAAAAGTGGTTTAGATTTCTGATTTTTTTCAGACTTGTTAATATTTGCATTATACATACTACCTGATTATCCCAAATTCAAAAATTTAAAACCCCAAATGTTCCAGTAAGCATTTTCCAAGTGTTATGTTTTAGATTTAGATTTTGGAGCACTTTCAATTCTGGATTTTCAGATGTGGGATGTTCAAAGTTTTAAAAAGTTAAGCTCAAATTCAATGCTCAGCAAAAATATCTTTAAAGGAGGAAGAAAGAGAAATTCTGACTATCAGACATACAAAAGCTGAAAAAACTCCAAGAACAGACCCAAGTTATTAAAAATTTTAAATGCTGGGCTCGGTGGCTCAGCCTGTAATCCCGCGCTTTGGGAGGCTGAGGTGAGTGGATTGCCTGAGCCCACGGGTTCGAGACCCGCCTGGCCAACTTGGCGAGACCTCATCTCTACAACAAATCAAAAAATTAGCCGGGCATGGCAGCATGCGCCTGTAGTTTCGGCTACTTGGAAGGCTAAGGCGGAAGGATCGCCGGAGCCCAGCAGGTCGAGGCTGCGGTGGCCGGGAGCGGCCACTGCACTCCAGTCTGGGCGACAGTGAGACTCCAACTCAAAAAAAAAAAAAAAAAGGCAGAGATTGTCAAATATTAAGACACAAATATCTACTGCCTAAAAGAAATCCTCAGCCGGGGTCGGTGGCTCAGCCTGTAATCCCGCGCCTTGGGAGGCTAAGGTGAGTGGATTGCCTGAGCCCGCGGGTTCAAGACCCACCTGGGCAACTTGGTGAGACCTCATCTCTACAATAAATTTTAAAAAAAATTAGCCGGGTGTGGTAGCACGCGCCTGTAGTTCCAGCTACTTGGAAGGCTGAGGCGGAAGGACTGCCGGAGCCCAGCAGGTGGAGGCTTCAGTGGCCGGGAGCGGCCACTGTACTCCAGTCTGGGCGACAAAGTGAGACTCCAACTCAAAGAAATAAAAAATAAAAATAAAAGAAATCTTCATTTAATATAAAGAGACAATAGAAGGCCAGGCACAATGGCTCACACCTATAATCCCAGCACTTTGGGAGGCCAAGGTGAGAGGATTGCCTGCCTAAGGTTCAGACCAGCTTGGGCACCTTGGTGAGACCTAATCTCTAAAACAAGAGACAATAGGTTAAGAGGTTGAAAATTATTTCACCACTAATGAAAAGAAAGCTGGAGTGAAGTTGTTATTAATACCAAAGTCAATAAAAGACTAGGAAAAGAGAATAATTAAATAAACAAATGGGTAAATAAAATAGACTATCACTCTCTTCAAGTTTTTCAAATTATGTTAAGACTGTGAATGCCCAGTGGCTCGCTCCTGAAATCCCAGCACTTTGAGACATCAAGGCAAGAAGACTGCTTGAGCCCAAGGGTTCGAGACCAGCCTAGGCAACTCGGCAAGACCTCATCTCTACAATAAATTAAAAAAATTAGCCAGGTGTGGTGGCACGCGCCTGTAGTTCCAGTACTTGAAAGGCTGAGGCAAGAGGATTACAGGAGGATTGCCTGATCCCAAGAGTCTGAGGCTGAGGTGAGCCATGATTATACTATTGCACTCTAGTCTGAATGATGGCGCGAAACCTCCGACTCAAAGAAAAAAAAAGGCTACTGAAATAAAAATAACACTGTTCTCAATATATATAGAGATAATATTTAAGATAACTAAATATACACCTAGAGATTATGAAACCTAAATTGTGGTAAGATTCTTACAATTCACTTTAAATGTAAAATGTCCATATTGGTAGACTGTAATAAGTTTGTATACACACTGTAATCTCTAGAGTAGTCATTTAAAGAAATACAGTAAGATACTCTGAAACAATACAGATTTTTAAAATGGAATATTAAAATGTTTAACTAATTCACAAACAGACCAGAAAAGAAAAATGGAAAACAAATGAGACAAATAGGAAAATTATGACATGACAGACATGTCCTAAGATATCAGTCATTACACTAAACATAATGATTAAAAAAAACACTACAGAAGAGAACTGGCAGTAGTTTAAAAAAATGACCTATGTTTCTACAAGAAACTCTTTTCATATATAGTGATATAGTTAGGTTAAAAAACATACGAGAAAAGGTATACCATGCAAACATAAGTGAAAAGAAGCAGGAATGGCTATATTAATAGATAAAATACACTTCAGAGCAAAGAAAATAACAAAGGACAAACAGCAACACTATATCATGATAAAAAGGATCAGTCCAAAAGAAGGTATAACAATCCTGGAAGACTTCAATACCCGTCTCTTAGCAACTAACACACAGAAAAATCATCAAAAATAAAAAAGAAATTAATAATATTACCAATCAATGGTCTCTAATTGACATGTTCAGAACACTTCTCTCACCAACAGCAACATATATCTTTTTTTCAAAGACACACAAAATTCACCAAGACAGATCACATCCTGGGTCATAAAACAAAACTTAAATTTAAAATAACTGGAAACATATAGAGTATGTTCTCTAGCCATAAAGAAATCAAACTTGAAATCAACAGAGAAAATAGGAAAATCTTTCAGGAACATGTGAAAACTAAACACACTTTAAAAAATCCATAAATCAAAGACAAAGTTGCAGAGAAAGGAAGGTGGCAGAGGAGCCAGTCAGACTATGTGAGTCCCAGTGTGAGACAATGAGTATATGGAAAATTTTGCGAATGTGTCTGTAGGTGGGCGTGTGAGTGGCTGAGTGGGAAGTGGCCAGGGCTCTCCTGGTGAAGTGGCTGGTGCCACAGCTGCTCTGCTTGGATCCCAGCACTTCCTGGGATACAGAGGTCGAGCGCTAATTTTTTTTAATCAGCAAAGTTCTTCCTAGGAAGAAGGCGCCAGGAGTGACTGCCGGCTCCAGGCTCTACTTCACAACTGCAGTGCCTGGTTGGACACTGGCAGCAAGGGCTACGGAGGGAGCACAGTGAGGGAGGTCAGAGACAGAGTCTCACTGGAAAAAACAAAACAGGAACTCTGCCACCATCTTGAAAACTGGGCAGGAAAGTGCTCCATCTCGCTCACCATGGAGTGACAGGCCTGATCTTTGTGACCGGCGGGTTAACTACTCAGGGGTTGATTGTGACCCAGAAGGAATATCCTGAAAGCACAAACTCTGGAGGGACAGGATGAGTGCTGAGTCTCACCTGCCCCACCATCTACCCTGATTCAGCCTGGGACAAAGGGTGTGACCAGAAAAGGATGAGAGAGATCCCTTAAGAGATCAGTGGTGAGTCTGGGGCTGACCCCAACCCCCTACTCCCCAGCAATCCTCTAAAAGTCAGACCCACATGGCTAGGGCATGACTGAGAGGGATGAACCCTGAGGAGCCTGGACGTCAGCCGTGATAGGAGGGCTCTTACTCCTGGCAAGGGTGCCACCCACCAGTACCTGAGAAAGAGACAGTCCTACACCTCCCTGCGGGAGGGGATCCCTCTGACCATAAGAGAGTGGGAGGGGAAGACTGCAGACTCACCCAACCCCACCGCCACCACCTCCTCCTCCTTTCCCTTGCCAGACACTGGGGAGACTGTGAATGAGGTCAAAGTTCTGCAGGAGACAGCAGAGAGGCAGCTGAGAGGAACAATTACAGAACCTGCCACAAGAGGGCCAGGTTTTTTTTGTTTGTTTTTGTTTGTTTGTTTGTTAA
>CAUYQG010123149.1:0-24868 GCA_963574415.1 Tarsius wallacei | reverse complement strand
ACTTTGGCCAGCCAAACGGTGATCTTTAATCTTCAGCCTTGACAAGGAACCTAAAAGTTTACCAGACATTATTATGTTAAACCATGAATTGAAAAGTTGTACTGTCCTGGTCTTACATCTGATGGAGATTTGCCAAGGGGGGATGGGATAGGCTGCGGCTTGTTCTGTAGTAGAATGTCTGAACACTTTCTAATGGTTATGCTGAGGCAAAAAGACTAAACTAAGAATAAGCTAAGTTTCTTCTCGGCTTCTATAGGTACCTTTCATTCACCACTGAAACAAATATGGGCTTTGGGGTCAGTCCATTCAAACCTCTTGAACTCAAAGTGAGAGAATGGTAGTTCCCTAAAGAAAATTAGAGGGAAAAAAGTGGGGTGGATGCTAGGTAGGCAGAAATAACCCATGCCTGCTACCGTGGGCCTCATTTGCCTTTTATTTACCTTGTATAGCTTGCATAACTTGCTGCATCCTTTTCTGTTGAAACGAAAGGAACTGTTTGACTCTAACCAGATCCAGCCTCTTTGCACACCAGATCTATGTCTGGCATTTGCTCAATTTGTAACCTTAGACAAATCTTACCCCTTTGGGACCTCAATTCCCTCACCTGTAAAACAAGAATGCTAGGCCAGATCAGTGATTTTTGAACTGTTCTTTAGCACGATGAAATTAAAAAAATTTAAAAAGAAATCGCTCTGGTGGAAGAGAGACATGGAGCTGGTATCCTATACCCTTAGCATTCTCCTTCCCACACATACTACAAAAGGATTCTACAACTTCAGGGAATGTGGTTTGAAAACACTAGACCAAGTAGTCCAGGGGACTCCTCTGAGCTCTAAATCCTCATCCTCCCACCCCCTTTTTGACTGGAAGGCAATCCTTCTCTTTTCTCTGTGCCAAAAGAGACAAAGTTTGGGGCTTAAATAATAAATGCAAAAAAGTTCTTTTTCCCTAGTTGAACAATACACAAAGAAGTTACCCCACACAGTACTTCACTTTTATAACTAGTTAGTGGAAGGTGAGAGGAATTGCTCATTACCTAAGAGTAATAACCAGGAATAAGTCAATGAGAGAGGTCAAACAACTTTGTGGGATGTTCTAGGGATGATGTGACTAGGGTTGATGAATCACATACCGCCAGCAACAACCTCAGCCTTCCAAGGCCCAGCCTCTGCTCTTTTGGGCTCTGAAAATGCCAGAAGATAACCATTCACTGACATACTATTACCAAGACCCGTAAAAGTCAGTGTGTAAAAATACATGCAGCAAAACCGCATGAATTCAAGTGTGTGTATGTTTATGTGTGGTCTAGAATCTTATTTGAATTCATAAGAAGCCTTAGTTATGAGCTGTGTGCCAGGCAATGAAGTTAAAATGGTGAACAAATGTAGTGTATACCCTCATAATGTGTGCAGTTTACTAGGAGAGGAAAACATTGACCCACTAATTATGCCACTCTTAAAAATCTAGATTCAAAAGTTGGAATGGAAAAGTATAAGATGTGAGAATCAGGAACTACTGTAGCTGGGTTTGATTTCAGGTCTGTCTCAACCCTGATGTAAACTCTCCTGCCCCTGAACATATCCTTCCCTTCCTCTAGATCTCAGTTTTCTCATCTGTAAAATAGTGTCATACCATCTGCTTCTGAGGAAGTCTCTCTCATTTGTCAGGATTCCACCCAGGCATCATCATTTTCATGCCTTCCCTGGCTCTCTGGGGAAGGAGATGGGCCCCTGCTCTGGGTTTGCTCAACACCTGGATGTACCTATCCCAGCATATCTCACGTTGCAAGTTTTCCAAACAAGGAGTAAGCTTGGTTGGAAGAGAGGCTGTCTTTTTATCTCTGTAGCCCTAGTGCATTGCAGTGTCTGGTTCATAGCAGGTGCTAACCAATGTTTGCTGAGTGGATGGATGGATGAATACATGGGAAGTACAAATGTGGTACAGGTTGTGCTAATATCGTTATGAAATCTAAGAGGACATATTTGCTGGCATGGGATGGGATGAGGACTACACAGGTTTTGAAGAATTCCAGCTCTGATGATTATTTGCTGTGCGGTCCTGGGCAGGTCACTGGGCCTCCTTTTAGCCTGCTTTTGTATCTGCATTAGGAATTACACTACCTTCAGGGCTGTAGAGTTTTGGAAACTGTAAAATGCTATTCACAGCCAACTGAATTTAACTAATTAGGGAACCTGTCTATGGATGAAAGGTGGAGGCGAGAAGCAGAGGAAGACAATTCCATGGAGGATTCTGAACGGAGCAGGGATGGCAGTGGTTGGCTGTGTTAGGCACCCCCAGAGAGATGCAAAGGCTTGGGCGTCAGAAAACTTTGTTTAGTAACCAAAAGTCAACACTTAAGCTCTGAACCTCGGTTCCTCTATCTCCAAAACGGAAGTAATAACTTGAGCTTCGCAGAACCGTATGATGTTAAAATGTGATGATGGGTAAAGGGGAACGACTAAGGACCGGACCTAAGAACACCAACTCGGTGCAGCGCTCAGCCCCAGATCAAATCCGGGGCGTGGCCCCTCAGCGTTCCGGACCGCAGCCTGGACAGGAAGCGCCGGCTTCGGGGAAGCCAACCTAGAGACACAGACGGAAGTGGGTGGGCGGAGCTCCACCAGCAGCCAGGATGGGCGCAGCCATGAGCCAATGGAAAGCTGAGGTGCTCCCGTCTCCACCAATGGGACGCTGGCCTGGGCGGGCCCTTATAACTTGCCCTAGTAACGGCCGCGTGGTAACCCGGGTGCCGGGCGCGCTGTACTTACTGCTGGCTTGCCTCGCTGGTTTTGGCTCCTGGCGTCTGCAAAATGAAGATCGAGGAGGTGAAGAGCACCACGAAGACGCAGCGCATCGCCTCCCACAGCCACGTGAAAGGGCTGGGGCTGGACGAGAGCGGCCTGGCCAAGCAGGCGGCTTCAGGGCTCGTGGGCCAGGAGAACGCGCGAGAGGTGTGGTGGGGAGTTGGGGGCGCCGAGCAGGGCCACTGTAGGGCCACCGTCGCGAAAGACCTGTTGAAGTGGGGGACCAGGGGGTCTCCCACCGTAATTTTCTTAGGGAAGTGAAAGTGGGCCAAGGCGGGTGGGGAGGGGTGCCGCCCCATTGACGACCCCCCAGGGGGCTATTGACAGCTTGCTTCAACTCGTGGACAAGTACTTCAGCTCGTGGAAGGACCCCCTTCCCGCGGTCCTGAGCCCCCCTTTCCGTGCCAGCCTCTATTCGCGAAGTCGGGGTACTGCGGCACAGCGGGGAGCACGATGAATAAGGTCCCCCTACTCTCCTGAAACTTAGGTTTAGTGTAGCGGGAGACGATAAACTGTACGCCAATAAACAAAGTGATTATTTTATTTTGGTGGGGGTCAGTTATTGCGGGGCTTTGACGGCCATGGTAAGGAAATTGGATTTTATTGTGAACGCAGTGGCAGGCTATCGGAGTTTTAAAGTAGGGAATTGACTAAACTTTAAAAGCTTGGTTTGTTACCGGGGTCTGGGAGCTGAGGGAGAGAGATGGGAATTGTGGAGAAGAGCAATCTGGTTTATCATTCTTCCAAGCATTTTTTTTTTTTTTACCGTTTCAATTACATCTATTTTTTGTTAAGTGACAATGATGCCAAGTACTTTCACCTGTATTGCAAATTTTTTTGCAGATGAAAATATTGAGAGTGAGAGAGGGCACTTCACTTGTCTGCTTGCCACACATTTTAGTAATGGTAAAGCTGGGATTTGCACACACATGTATTCCTGACTCCCAAATTGGTGTCCTATGATATTAACGGCTACCCTCTCTGTGTGCTGTGCTCTAAGATCAGAGCCATCCCCGTGGCCTTTGCAGAGGCTTAGTAACTACAGAAACCTGCCCTTAATAAGGTTAAGTCTTGTTCTCTTAGCCTGATTTTGCCCATGGAAGGGACCAAAGAGAAGCCTCTGGCTTCTGTTTTGAGTATCATCTTTCCAAAAAGGAGACATTAACTTTAGCTTACTAAACACCTGTTACTGCAAATACCTAATGTGAGAGCTTTTTGTGTGCCAAGCACTGTGCGGAACAGCTTTATTTCCATTATCTTGTTTTTCATATCTAGTCTAATGTCCCCTACTTTTGTATGACGCTTTTCAGATATACAAAAAAAGTTCAAAGACTTGTATAATAAATACCTGTGTGTCTAAATTCTATAATTAACATTTTACTATGTTGCTTTATCATATATCTGCTCTTCTATCCCTCTATCAATCTACTTCAACATTTCAAAGTAAATTGCAGACATCAGTACACTTTACCCCTAAACATGTTAGCATGTGTGCCGTTAACTATTATGAACTCTGTGTTGAGATGAAAAAATTGTGATTCACAGAAGTTAGGTAAATAGGGCCAAGGTCACTCAGCTGGTAAGTGGTAGAGCCAGGATTTAAACTCAAGTCTATGCAACTCCAGAATCCATGCTTTTAACTCTGATGCTGTATGTCTCAGACCCACCTCAGCTGCCAGATTCTTGTATGACTGGTCACATCAGCAGCCTCTCTGGTGCTCAATACCCTCGTCTGAAAAATGAGAGTGTTAGCTTAGGTGATCTTTTAAAGGCCCTTCCTGTTCTTTTTAAATGTTAGGATTCACCACATATCTCACTGGAGCAAGTGGGAGCAGAAACAGAGTAAATGGAGGCAGTCCTGGTCTGTGAATAAGAGCACATATTCAAGGTTTGGACAGTCTCTTCTACTTTTGAGTTTCCCAGATAGCTCCAATGCTGAGGATTATTATATCCCAGGGTTGTATGGAAAGACCATAGTGGGTCTTTTATCTTTTTAGAAATGCAACATCTGAAGAATGTCTTCTAGGCTCTATAAGGGCACCAAGCTTTGCTGACTGAAGCAGTAAAATATATCACAGCCATACACATTGCTTGCACACACATTTTTTGAGGGGTTGCTGTAAGTGTGGGACCAAGGTACTCCACAGTCCATGGGGAATAGTGGTAGAGGAGATGAGATAAATTCACAAGATCCTGTTGATAGGGCACAGTGTGGCCACTGCCTGGAGGAACCCATGGCCTTCCTTAAGGCAAAAAATGCTTTTAAAGAGTCATGGATTAGGATATTAAATCAATGTGAAAAACCTTGTGTTATGTAGTCCTGGGATATAAGTGCTCAATATAGGTGATTTCTTCAACCCTTTATAGTCTGGTATTCTAAAATATATATACGCACACATATATATGCTGTAAAATGGCTTAATAAAATTTAGAGAGTTTGGCCAGGTGCGTTGGCTCATGCCTGTAATCCCATCAGTTTGGGAGGCCAAGGCAGGAGGATTGCTTAAGCCCAGGAATTCGAGACTGGCCTGGGCAATATTATAGTAAGACCTTGTCTCTGAGGATTTAAAAAAAAAAAAAATTTAGGATGCACTTAAAATATACTAACATGTGGTTAAGTAATTTTGAGGATTCAAAAGGCATATGATGGATCTAATGGTGCCACAGGTTTAACTTTATGTTCAGTATTTACACTGTTTACTGATGGCTAACTAGTAGTCTATATAATTGATTCCTAACCCGTGGTAGGATACTTTGAAAATCTGACTAAAGTTATGAATCCTTTCCCTGGAAAAAAAATGTACATATGAACATATACACACAAACTTCTTTCTAATTTTAAGAGGTATTGGGCCCCTCCAGTCTTCCTGTATCCCAGGCCAAAAATCACTGTTCCCACTCATACTCCTACTTTTTATTCTTTACACAGCAGCCAGCATGATTGTTTAAAAGCAAATTATAAAATTATACGTAGTCTAAGACCTTTTCAGTGGCTTCCCACTGCATGTAGAATAAAATCTAAGCTTTAAGATGAGGTGTAAGTTCCTGTTCTGTGTTCTGGCTCCTGCCTGCCTCTTCAGCCTCAGCTTCCCATTGTCCTGTTCATGATACTTTGGTTACCATAGTCTTTCTGTCTCTTGGACATGCTAAGCTCATTTCTGCTTTTGGTATTCTGAAATTTTTTTTCCTTTGCCTGGAACAACTCCTTTCCTGTTCACAGCTTTGCATATCAAATTTAATTTCATTAGATAGAACTTCCTGGATCATTCTTTCTAGCCACTTGCTTTCGTTCCCATTCTTCTTTATAGTAGTGATCTTGTGCAGTGGTTTATCTCCTCCCCTAGAACACCAATTCCATGCGTGCAAGGCTTTTCTGTCTTGGCGCCACTGCTCCAGCACCTAGGACAGTGTCTGTGGCACACTGACTGGGTATTAGTGTTTGTTGGATGAGAATGTGAATTTTGTGGGCCGGGGACTCATGTTTTTCTTCCTGTGAAACATTTTAATATTGATTTATTATTTCTTCCCATTGTGTGTAGGCATGTGGCGTCATAGTAGAATTAATCAAAAGCAAGAAAATGGCTGGAAGAGCTGTCTTGTTGGCAGGACCTCCTGGAACTGGCAAGGTACTCGTTTTCTCTCATTTTTTTTTAAGTCTACCCAAGAGAATGATACTAATGTCTAAGCCAAATTCAATTCATGTCTTAACTAGTCTTTGTTTAGCTAAATTGGCTATATGTATGTTTTAAAAACTAATGTGCAATAATACAATTGAGTATCTAAAATTCAAATTATCCTGGCCTACCTCCAGAAAAGAGAGAATGAAGTCCTCAGAGGGGTCTCATTGTCTCTAGAATTTGTCCTTTATCACTTTCAAGTCTCCTTTGCTTTGAAAATACATTTCTGTTGGCCTGGGGCTTCATAAAAATCTTCCGAGTGACATCTTATTTAAGGGGGAAAGAAAATGAGTTAGCAAGCATTTAGAAAAATGCTTGCTTTACCCGTTACTATTTTGATTGTGTGAGAGATGGAAAAAAGGAAAAAAAAAAAAAAAAAGAATTAGAGACATGATTTTTTTTTTTTTGGAGTTGGAGTCTCACTCTGTCACCCAGATTGGAGTGCAGTGGCCACTCCCGGCCGCCGCACCCTCGACCTGCTGGGCTCCGGTGATCCTTCCACCTCAGCCTTCCAAGTAGCTGGAACTACAGGCCCGCGCTACTACGCCTGGCTGATTTTTGATTTATTGTAGAGATGAGGTCTCACCAAGTTGCCCAGGTGGGTCTCAAACCCGTGGGCTCAGACAATCCACTCACCTTGGCCTCCCAAAGCGCTGGGATTACAGGCTGAGCCACCAAGCCCGGCGAAATATGATTTTTATCTTTAAGGGGCTTACAGTCTCTCCAGGGCTGAAAGAAAGGAAACCACGACAGCACATGATGACTCAACTGAACACTGAGCTTTGAGATTTTGGCTAATCGTAAATGTAGGTGGAATTTGAGTGGAGGCAGCACTGTGGGCTGGTAAAGCTGGAAGGGTTGAAACTTGACATTTTTTCTTCAGGGTTGAGAGAGGATTTGGCTTTGCAAGGAATATAAGGTCCTTCCAGGCAGAGGACACGGTGTGACTTGTTGGTATTTGTGAAGGGACTGGATACTTGAAACTCACTAGAGTTCCCTGTCTGAGCTTTGCTTGTCCTTTAAAGGGGCCACTTGGCATGGGAGAATAAGCTGGTGTTTTATGTGTAAATAAATGAGCTTTAAATTCCTGCTCTGATGTTGATGCTGTGAGACCTGCGGCAGGTCCTTTATTCTTTCTGAAGCAGAAGCACATGCCCTACCTGTTTCAGGCAGTTATTAAACCCATTAGTTGTAAGATTATGACTTTAATTATAATTTTGAAAGTATATTATTGAATTGACACTATGTTGGTGTCTTACAGTAAAGTTAGAAGTGCTGTATTTGTAAAAGTTTTTTAAAACTATGAAGTGCCATGTGTGAGCTTCAGTTACTTCTCTGCTGGCAACATTAGTTTGTCCAATGTATTTACTGTTTATTTGCTTATTATATCATAGGCCTTACCTTTTCCTCCATTTTTCTTCTTCCTAAAGTACATCATTTAGAAGTTCTTTTTTTTTTTTGAGTTGGAGTCTCACTCTGTCACCCTGACTGGAGTGCAGCGACCGCTCCTGGCCACCGCAACCTCTACCCGCTGGGCTCCGGCGATCCTTCCCCCTCAGCCTTCCAAGTAGCTGGAACTACAGGCGCGCGCTACCACGCCCGGCTGATTTTTTGATTTATTGTAGAGATGAGGTCTCACTTGCCCAGGCGGGTCTCGAACCCGCGGGCTCAGTCAATCCACTCACCTCAGCCTCCCAAAGACGCGGGATTACAGTTTTCAGCTATTATTTGTTACTTTGGTTTTCTAACTCTTTCATTCTCTCTTTGCCTTCTGGGAAACCAATAGTTTGTTTATTTGGTCACTTTAGTGTATTCCATATATCACGAAGATTTTGTTTATTCTTTTTTATTATTTTTACCTTATTTTTGTTTGGGTTATTTCAAAAGATCTGTCTTCAAGTTCTGAGATTCTTTCTTCTGCTTGCTCTACTCTATTGTTGAAGCTTTTGAGTGTATTTTGTACTTTGTTCAATGGATTCTCCATTTCAAGTATTTGTGTGTGTGTGTGTGTTTTAATGATATCTATCTTTTGTGGTAAATTTCTCACTCATATTCTGAATTGTTTTTCTGATTTTTTTGTATTGTTTTCAGAAATCTTTTGTATGTCATTGGGCTTCTTTAGAATCAATAATCTGAATTCTTTTTCTGAGGTTTTGTTAATTTCTTTTTTTATTGGAGTCTATTGCAGGAGAGTTATTGTGTTCCTTTGAAGATGTTTCTTTTTCTTTTTTGCTTTTTCATGTTTCCTGTGTCCTTATGGTGATATCTACACATCTGGTATAATAGTTGGTTCTTTCGATTTGTAAAATTTTCTTTTGTAGAGAGAACTTTCTTCTTAAGATGAATGTATGGTATTTGTGTGGTAGGACACTTTGGCTTTGATTCTGAGTGTGTGAGCAATGTAGTCTCTTTTTCATTTCTTTGACTGTAAACAGTATCAGTGATATCTGAGATTTCCTCAGTGGCTTAGCATGCAGGTATTAGTCGAAATTGTGGTGCAGTTTTGCTGGGAACTGGGATGTCAGGTAGGCAAGCCTTTGGGCCCCAGTGGTAGGAGCAGCGGGCTAGCATGCCTGTCCTTGGGCTCCAGGTGGCATATACTGACACTGGTGTTAGCAGAACCAGGCAGGTCAATTCTTGGGACTCCAACTGGCTTGAGGATGCCAGTAGCAGCAGCCAGGGGCTGGGCAGGTGGGTGAATTATCAGGCCAACAGGCAACTGGTGTGACATGAGTGATGATAGTGATGGTTGTGGGATGACCTTCTATGTTCCAAGTGGTGTGCAGTTGTATTGGTGGTGGCTGCAAACTCCTACAGGCCTGAAGGTGGTACATACAGGTAGGGGCCTGCTGTCATGGTACCAGCCGGGTGAGTAGAGTAACCTTAGGCCTTTGGGAGAAGTGTTCAAGTGCTGACAGTGGTGGACTAGGCAATCCCCTGGTCCCTGGACTATCCTTTGGCATAAGGAGAGAGAGGGGTAAAACTAGACAGGACTGGCTTGTCCTTAGGCCTGCTGATGGTGTACACATGTGCTAGCTATGGTAGGCAGGAACAGGGTGATCCCTAGGCCACTGAAAGAATGCTTGGGTGGGAGCAGCATTCTTGGGGAGCTGACCTATTGCCCTCCACTAGGTGGGGGGGCAGCACTGTTTTCACTGACAGCAACCTAAGCTGGCGGGTGGGGAGCACGTATACCACTCATGAGTCAGCTTTGGGTATAGTAGCCTGCAGTTGTTTGCACCTAAGCCGCAGAGTCACCAGCTCTTCTGCACTTCTGCCTTAGTGCTGCTGGACTTGCACCATCTGTTGGGGATGGGGTTCTAGAATGGTGCCTTGCTCAGCCCTGGTGGTAGCCTATGCATTGGTCATGCCTTTGATCTGGGTGTGGTAGCCCATGGTTGCTCACACCTAAGCCCCTGGGGTAGCAGCTTGTGCTTCTCTTGTGTCCAAGCCCTAGTGCTACTGGGCTGCAGGACAGTACACAGTCTGTTGGTAGTAGACTTCTCAGATAGCACCTTGCTGTAGCTGCAAAGGTCTCAGGGAACATGATGGACCAAGATGAACTTCCTCCCTGGGGCAGTGCTGTCAATCTCCTGGCAGCTCCTTATGTTAGTTTCAGGGCCCATGAGGGTCAAGGGGCTCTCCCGTGTGTAGGATTGCAGGAGTTTCTGGTGAGAATGTGGACTGCTGAAGGTGTCTCAATTTACCCTTTTCCCGTGTTGGAGACTCTCTCTTGGCTTCCAGCTGATTCTGGCTGTGCAAGATGCCTCATTTCTTTTTTCTTCCTTGCTTTAGGTTTTGCCTGTCACTTTTTTGTTGAATTTTGGTGCTCTCTCCTGGGTGATCTATTTAAGTGTTTAATTGCTATTTTGGTTCTTCTGGGAGGGCAAATTGAGTACAAAAATGTCCCTAGTCAGCCATCTTGAAATGTTACGCCTGGTAACTAATCTTGATGTGTGGCAGGGTGTGGAAACAAATTTTGATCTTCCACCTTTTGTTCTGATATCATTTATCTCTAGTAGAGTCTGATATGAGAAAATAAATTCATCCCTTTTCCATCTTATCTGCCTGAACAGAAACATACAAAGGATGCTTGGTATCCAAAACAGGTTGCTATAAGGTTGTGTAGGGAAGAAAAAGTTATCACAACCCTAGTCAGGCTCGGTGGTTCAGCCTGTAATCCCAGCACTTTGGGAGGCCGAGGGGAGTGGATTGCCTGAGCCCGCGGGTTTGAGACCAGCTCGGGCAACTTGGCAGGACCTCATCTCCACAATAAATTAAAAAATTAGCCAGGCATGGTAGTGCTCGCCTGTAGTTCTGGCTACTTGGAAGGCCGAGGCAGAAGGATGACCTGAGTCCTGCAGGTCGAGGCTGGGGTGGCTGTGAGCGTGTCATTGCACTCCAGCCTGGGCGATGGAGTGAGCCTCCAACTGAAAAATAAATAAAAATGTTATCAGAACCCTGATATATTCTCTAATTAGCTGACCATTTATCATATTGACCTTGGTTCAAATATCTCTTTTGTGTATCTGCTTCTCTGGGCTTCCTCTGTGTTAGTCCACTCATTGTTGATGTTAAGAGTCTGTAATGCAAGGCAAATATAATTTACTTGTGAAATGAACTTGCAAGTTTTGCTAGAGATGAAGATTTCATGACATTATTAAAAGTGATAGTGCTAAACTGGTGGAATATGATAAAAGAGGCTCTGAAAGAATCAGGCCACTTGACAGTTGAGAGTATTAACAAGGAAGATGACAGGTATGTTTTGCATAACAAGGAAGGGGAGGGCCTTTGGGGGAAGAATGATGGATCCTTCCAGTATATTCACAACACAGGCTTCTTTATGCTGCAAAAGTTAAAAGTGAATAAAGAATGTTGGATCGTGTTATATGATTTTTTTCAGGAAAAATATGCCAAAGATGACAGCAGAATTCATTCTTGCTTTATTCTAGCTACCAGAGTAGTGTTACAGTATAACGTACATTTCGTTAACTATAAAATAAAATATATCTTAGTTTCATAATTTATTTTAAAGATATGTTTTAATTCTCTCCTCTGTTCTTTAATATAAAAGTTGGCATTATTCAAAAGCGGGTTTACTTACCTGGCCTCTTCCTTAACTATTGTTTAAGAATAATAAGGATATCCCCCTTCCTATATTTTTTTTAGAGGTGAGCATTTTAGTTTAGTTTAGAGGTCCTCATTTTAGTTAGAAGAAACCCACCGTTTAGTATGCCCTTATTTGTCAAAAAACCCATTCACTTTTGTGAAAAGAACAAGTTGGCATTTTTGTTATCTTATTTCCCATTTCCTGAGTGAACTGTTACAAATGAGAAGAATTTTGGAAATGAGTCTATAGGAAGGAAGTCGAGATGGGGAAAATGTTTATACTAGGTGCAAGAGAAGGCATATTGAACTAGGAGAAAACACCACAATCTTATTAGAAATTGTAGTTAAAAAGTGTTCAGGGAACTTCATAGAAGCTTCTAACCAAGAGAATCAATATCATTATTTGTTTAGCAATCAGGCAATTTGTTGTCTATGTCTATCCAGTGACTGAAGCAAGTGACTGTTTTCCTTTTGAGCTTCTCCTGGACCTCACCATCAACTGTCCAGACCCTGACACAAAGCAAGGCTGAGAAGGCCAGAAGTTAGGGGTCAGGGAGAATTTCTTCAGTGTTTCAAATGAGTGCTTGAAATCTATGGATCTAAGGAAGAGATGCTTTCTCTGTGATTTTATCTCATCAGCCAGCACAGAGGCCAAACCTTTGAAGGTCTTGTCATTGTCTAAGAAAGGAGAGGCCTGGTCACCTTGGTAAAATCTGACAGATAATTCAGAACATCCCTAGAGAGACAGGTCTTCAAGTCATTCGTACACACTGAATACAGATAAAGTTCCATTAAGACCTCAAAAGTCTCAGGCTTGTGCCTTTATGTATACATAATCTTCCAACAGCCATTTCTTTAGCTGGTTCACAAAGTTCTCTGAGATCTTGTTCCTTCTCAGTTTCATCTCTTTGTCTAGCCTAGTAGGCTCATTGAGATGAGAGTGAAATTTCTGTTCCTTTGAAAGTTATTCTTTTTCTCACCAATGAGAAAAGCCTATGTCCATGCTAGTGCCTAAAGTTCGTGTCTCAGCTACTTTATGGGCCTTTTATTTCCTGCTCAAGTCACTGACACTGATTTTGTTGGGGAACACCAATGTTGAGATTGTACATTTGGAATTTCTTTTTATTAATTTCTTTTGATTACTTAAAAATTTTGAAAAATACAGAAAATTATTTTTAAAAATTAAAATTGATCCTTTATCCAGTTTTTAGAAATAGCTATGCTAACTCTTGCTATATTTTCTTCTAATTAAAAAAATTATGCTTCCGCACTTATCTGATAGATTATTATGCACATACAAAACCATCCTCTGCTTTTATACAGAGTAGAATTTTTGAAAGAGCTGGGTCTTTGGTTGAGAACAGATCTTGTCTTTTGGTCTCTCTTTTACTCTAAGCTTTATAACCTTAAATGTCGACATGAAGAAAACGAGCTTAAGAGCCTAAAATCTCACGTAGTCTCCAAGCAAATAGTGATTTCTCTTCTTCCCATCACCTAACTTGGAGCAAATGTGTAGCTCTTACATTTTTATTTCTCATGCAATGTTATTTAGAGTTTTGAAGTTAAATGTGCACACACATGCATACATTGGTATCCAGGGCTCTGTATCTTGGTATCCAGGGGCTCTGTATCTTGAAGTTCAACCAACTGCGGATTGGAAATATTTGGGAAAAGAAAGCGTAAAAAGCCACCACAATTAAAAAATAAAAATAGGAGGGAAGGAGGGGCATGCAATCACCCATTGGATACCATGTCCACTACTAGGGGCGGGGAGAGAGGGCTTGCTAGAAGGCCACACCTTACCTTCGCGCAATGTATTTAAGTAGCAAATTCTCACACGTACCCCACAACCCTAAAAAAAATACAAATAGCAACAATACAACAACTATTGATGGAACATTTTCATTGTACTAGGTATCATAAGTAATCAGAGATTATTTAAAGTATGTAACAGGATGTGCATAGGCTATATGCAAATTCTGTGCCATTTTATATCAGAGACTTGAGCACTGGATTTTGATAGTCAAATAGGTCCTGGACCTGATCCACCAAGGATACCGAGGGATGTCTGTATATGCCAAAAGAAGTCATCCAATTATAAAGCTGGAGTGGACTCTGAAGAAAATCTAGTTCAGCCGCTTTTGATAAATGTGGGAACTGAGAAGTTAAGGTCCAAAGTCCAGAGGCAGAGTCTTGGCCGCTACTCTTTTCTGCTTTACTTCACTGATTCAGTGGTTATTTACTAGTTAGGGTGGTTTAAAATTTGTTTTCAGGTTTGCACTGGGGAAAAGGATCACTTTGGCAGCCATGTTCTCAATTTGCTACTACTTAATACCGTGCCTTGCGAAACTCGTCCACTTGGATGTATAATAGGCATGAAAATAAATGTTCCCACCTTCCCAGGAAAGAACTCATTGTTCTTTGGCCACAGGTAACCACCAGAACCAGTTTTAAACCTGGCCAAATCAATAAATGACAGTCTCTCGTCAGTGCAAGAACTTCTGAGAACCAGACAGTAAGCAACAGTTACATTCCAGGAAGCACATTTCCACAGCTAAAAATCAACCAATCCCCAAACGCATTTGTGAAAGCTCACCCATCCCTAAATTTCCCTATCAGCTTTGCTCCAAGAGACAGGGCTTTATAACTATACTCTCCCTTTGCTGTAAATTCATCTTTTTGTTTCATGCATTGATTGGGGGACTTGTCTTTCTTTTGGTATGTCAAAGTTAACATGCTTAAAAGAGGAGGCTGAGGTGGGAGAATCCCCTGAGCCCAGAAGGTCAAGGCTGCTGTGAGCTGTGATTGAGTCACTGCACTCCGGCCCGGGTGACAGAGTAAGACCCCAACTCCCAAAAAAGTGAAACTAGTCAGTAAGAATTCCTTAAATAGTCATGTATGAGGAATTTCTTTCTTCACTTGTATTGGTTTAAAAGTTTTGCATTTTTATTTTGACTTAAATTTTACTTTTTTTGTCTAAAAACTATAGGACTCTGTCTTGTGAATTTGAGGTAATATTTATCTTGAAACAGGCTTGAATCCCTCTACTTTTAAACGTTGCATGAAAGGTGGCAGGTTTTTTGTGTTGTACTTCTTCCACCAGAGAGTCAAAGAAAGTGCGCTGCACATGGACCTGGGCTGTCACTTCTGCCCTTTGCATCAGTGCCTGGGATCACTTAACTCCCAGCTGCTCGAGGCTCTTGACTGAGTAGCCATAGCCTTATGATACGATATCACAACTCTCGGATTGATTTTGGCCTGAAACTCTCACGTCCCATCTTGGTTCCTTCCACTATGCAAGAACTTGAAACCTCGAATTCCCTTTCTCTTGCCAAATTCTGTGTCTCCAGTGCCATTTTTTCATCTCTTTTTATGCCGCTAGCAGAAGCTGGTACCTGATGTTGACAGCAAAATGGCAGGTGGTCCATGGACACAGGTCGTGGAAGCTGATCAAGCGGTCATGTATTAATAGTCCTGTGAAATCAGTGGCATAAGTTCAGTCACAAGAGGGGATAAACATTTGCCCGCTCATGAATTCGCTTCTGTGTGGCTGCTATATTGAGCCATAGCCTCTGGGGAAACACTATCTTTGCAGACAGAGTTCTTCAGGGCTGCCTCAAAGGACCCTCAAGCCACTCTGCTGAATGTGCCTGTTTCCATATTAAACATAATTGCAGAGCCACTTTCTCTCTAGTCATCCCTTGCATGGGACCCAGGTGGACAGAGAGGGGTGGCAGGAGCACTGGACTGGAAGTCAGACACCCGGCTCTGTGCTTATATGTCCAGGAGCCAGACACTGCAGGTCACCATTGCTCAGGCAGTCAAATAGAGGCACCCGTCTTTCCAATCTGTCACTGTTATTTTCTGTAATTCTCTGATGGCACTGCGTGCTTCCTTGGTCCCCACCTCTTGGCAGACAGATGTATATATAATTGCCTTACAAAGCTCACAGTTCCCTTGGACACCGGCACACCATCCCATGCGGCCCGTCCTTGTGGTGGGTTGAGGGCTGCAAGCCAAGGAAGGAACAACTGCTCTTTCAGAGGTCAGCGCAGAGGGAGAAGCCAGAGGACTCAGACACCAGGAATTCTGTTTATATTTACAGCAGCCGAGGCCAGAATCACGTAGAAATATTAATAGCTTTGGACTTCAGTCTCCAAATTGCAACACAAAACCAAAAAAACCCCAAACAAACCCATTTGCTTAGAGCAGAACTTTCATTCCTGAGACTTTTTTGGAACTCTTCACTTATGTACACTTCTTTATTAGTTAAAAAAAAAAATCTATTCTAGAGTTTTTTGTTCTCTTCTTGGGAGGGTAAGAGGAACCTTTCTGTATTTATTTTAATATGAGAAAACATTAGAAAGGTCATGAACTTTCCTCATGAAGACTGTATATAGCTAACAGGGAAAATACCAGTACACGCGTATTTGTGGCATGAATCATCTCTTAAAAGCTTCCGTGGTTTTTCCTCGTAAATAATGGAGAGTAATCAGCATTTGACATCATTAGGTTGTTAGCAACTCTTGCAACCTGATCATTACTTCTGCTGGTTCTTTGCGATGCACTGTCTTTGCACCACAGTTCAGGCCACAAGCTATCTTTAGCTAACCCAGCACCTTCTCATGTGCCCTCTCTCTAATTATAATGATTAAAGGTATTCTCTCTGTATTAGGAGCCTTAGGATAACCACAGTTTTAATGCATGTTCCCGTAGATGTCTGTTTTGAATTCAACATGTCTTTCAAAATTGCTACATTTTTTCCCAGTGCAGACTATGTCTGATCTGAAGTCAGGGCAAAGCTGAGTACAGTAACCAGTATAGCCTTGTACAATTCTGCCTGGCTGGCATTTCTAGGGTTGGTTGAGTTCTGACTCGATTTTTCAGAAGAAACTGGGCTTTGCCCTCATGGTGCTGGGGCCAGAAGAGGGGCCGTAGTGTTAACAGCAGCTGTGGTGGGCAGCTCCTGCCAAGGAGTCTTGGCGATGGCAGGAAGTGTAACTCTCAGCCAGGGATGCTCTTGTGATGTCCTGCTTGACATCTCTCCGCAGAGCTAGGCTTCTGCTGAGGGACTCTAATCTGCACGGAGCACTCAAGTATCCCCGGGAACATAAGACTACAGGAAAAGCATATCTACCTAAGTCTTTGTAGATGGAAATTCAGTCTTTGTAGCCAAGTCTTTGTAGATGGAAGGAACAGTGCGTGACTTGGGGTAGGGGCCAGCACCTCCAGTGGCATCTGTCTTCAAGGAGGGTGGTCTTATTTTTTCAGTGGCCGAGCAGGGATGGAAAGGGACAATGTGGTCACCAGGGAGTGTAGACAATCCCCACCCCGACTTCCTACTTCTGAGATGTGCAGGTTTGGGGACAGAGATGAGTTTTGTGGGGCCACAGGGTAGACAAAGCCAAATTCTGCCACCAGAGGCCAAGGATCGATATGGGACAAGCCAGGTGATGGGTGACTTGGGTCCACAGCTCAGAAATTACTCGATGTGACTGGAGCTGCAAGGACTTCAAAGTGTCCTTGCTGGATACCCAGCCAGCTCAGCTGTGGTAGAGGGAGAGGGTGGGAGAAATTATGTAGTCTAGTCTAGAATAAGTTCTGTTATCTCCCTCTGTTTTTCTTGGCTAAGTATGAAATAGTTGAAACTTGTGTTTCGTGCTTCTGTGAACATGTGCACCAGGCACCCCTATTGGACTAGCTTGGAGGGCTATTTGAGACAGATGTCACCCGGCTGTGGCCACCTTCCGTGTCCAAGTTCCAGTGCACGGTGGGGCTCAGCCTTCCTTCCTCACCCCAGGAGCTCAGTCTGTGCATGTTGGCTGCTTCTGCACCACACTGTGGTTAGCACGACTGCAGGTGACTGGCCTCATGTCACGTCAGAGAACACTTTTCTAATTCTTTATGAGGTTCCAGTACTGAAAAGCCACAAAAGTCTGTCAGGAGAACCACCTTGGACATGAGTGCACGGCCCAGTTGTGTGATGGCAGGGTCAGATACTGTATGGCCTTGTGAGCCATGGCATAGACTTTGGCCTTTATTCTGAGTGAGATGTGGTCAATTCGAGAGTTTGGGCAGAGGCAGGCCATGAATTGCCCTGTGTTTGTAAAGGATTGCTTCACTTTGGCAGATGTGAGAGAGTAAAGCAGGGGACAAAGCCGGAAGCAAGGATGCCCGATGAGAGGTTTTTGCAATTGCTCAATCAAAACAAGATGGCAACTTGAACTGTAGTGGAGAGGAGAGGGAGTGAGGAGTGGTCAGATGGTGAGGATAGATTTTTTGGTTTGTTTTTTTTGAGTTGGAGTCTCACTGTCGCCCAAACTGGAGTGCAATAGCCGCTTCCGGCCACCACAGCCTTGACCTGCTGGGCTCTGGTGATCCTTCGGCCTCAGCCTTCCGAGTAGCTGGAACTACAGGCGCGCGCTACCACGCCCGGCTGATTTTTTGATCTATTGTAGAGATGAGGTCTCGCCAAGTTGCCTAGGTGGGTCTCGAACCCGCGGGCTCAGGCAATCTACTCACCTCAGCCTCCCAAAGGCGCGGGATTACAGGCTGAGCCACCGAGCCCGGCGAGGATAGATATTTTAAAGGCAGAGCAGATGAGCTTTACTGAGGAATTGGACAAGGGTGTGAGGGAAATGGAGGGGGCAAGAAAAACACCAAAGATTTTGGTCTGGTCGCCCGATTTTATTGGGGAACACCAAGGTTGAGATTGTGCATTTGGAATTTCTTTTGATTATTCAAAAATTTTGAAAAACACAGAAAATTATTTTAAAAATGAAAATTTACTCTTTATACAGCTCTTAGAAATAGCTATATTAACTCTTGCTGTATCTTCTTCTAATTAAAAAGATTTTGCTTTTTCACTTATTCGATCAATTATTATGCACATACAAAGCCATACTCTGCTTTTATCAAGAGTAGAATTTTCTTTTTTTGAGTTGGAGTCTCACTCCGTTGCCCAGGCTGGAATGCAGTGGCATGCTCATGGCCACCCCAGCATCGACCTGCCGGGCTCCAGTGATCCTTCCACCTCAGCCTTCCAAGTAGCCAGAACTACAGGCACGCACTACCACGTCCAGCTAATTTTTTAAAAAATTTATTGTAGAGACAAGGTCTTGCCAAGTTGCCTGGGCTGGTCTCGAACCCATGGGCTCAGGCAATCCACTCGTCCCAGCCTCCCAAAGTCCTGGGATTACAGGCTGAGCCACTGAGTCCGGCCAACAGTAGAATTTTTGAATGAGCTGGGTCTTTGGTTGAGGACGGATGTTGTCTTTTTGTCTCTCTTCTACTCTAAGCTTCACAACCTTAAATGTCGACAAGAAGAATATAAGTGTTAAGAACCTAAGATCTTACGTAGTCCCCAAGCAAGTAATGATTCCTCTTCTTCTCATCACCTAACTTGAAGTAGATATCTAGCTCTAACATTTTTATTTCTCATGCAATGTTATTTAGAGTGTTGAAGTTAAATGCACACACACACACACACACACACACATACACAGTTGGCATTTGGTATCCAGGGGTTCTATATCTGGTCTGGGAGTTCACGAAGTCGGTTTCAGGCATATCAACTATCAAACCCAGACTTGGGAAGCTGTGGGTGTTAGTCTCAACCTGGGCTCTGTGGCTTCAACTCTTTGGGTATGTGTCCTCAATAACTGATGCGAAAGGCACCTTGCCCCTGGCACCTTCCATGACCTGGGATATCAGGAGTCGACTGAAAAGCTTTCACCATTTTGACTGCGTTTATCCCAGCTCTAACTGGGCATGGCACAACCGAGCAACAAAACGGAGATTGTTCACAGTGGCCGAATAGGGATGGGAAGGGACAGTGGGGGTCACTAAAGAATATAGATGATCCCCATCCCGACTTCCTACTTCTAAGCTTATAAAGGCATGGACACAGCAGGGTTGTGTGTCGACCACTGTGCTCCCTTAGTTTAAATCCACCATGTGAGATCCGCCTCAACTGAGACCAGCACGTGCTTCCCTTCCCAACGCTGGTTTAAATCAGAGAACTGGTCGATCCATGCATATCTGAGTAGTTACTGAGTGCAAGGCCATGTGACTGTCTAGGAATTTGGGCATCAGTTGGTTTCTTCAACCACACAGCAGAATTGCCATTGTCCTTATTTTGAAAACCCTTGGAAGGCTAGGACTCAGTCATTCTTTGCTAATGAAACATAATTGTAAAACCTTTCAAAATGCACTTGAGTGACTACTTGTATCATTTGATGGCAATGAAGTGACACTTTAAAGTTAAACAGTTCTTCAGAAATCTGCTGATGGTATTTTGGATATTGAATATATTCAATGTTTGAAGCAAAATCCAGTTTTTTTTCCTTCTCCCTCTGAACAGGCTCATGGTGAATTCACCTTCAGTTTCTGTCCTAATATGACTTCTCCAGAGACTGTGACTTTGCTTCCAGAGCGTTTTGCAGACTCTCATCATAGAGCCATAGGGCCATGCTGGTGCTTAGCCCAGATCGCTCAGATCCTCACCCTTTTGTTTTTTTGTTTGTTTTAAGTTAGGGTCTCACTCTCGCCCAGGCTGGAGTACAGTGGCATGATCATGGCTCACCACAGCCTCGACTTCCTGGGCCCAAGCAATCCTTCTGCATCAGCCTCCTGAATAGCTGGGACTACAGGCACACACCACCACGCCCAGCTAATGATTCTAGTTTTTGCCGAGACGGGGTCTCGCTGTGTTGCTCAGGCTGGTCTTGAACTCTTGGGTTCAAGCAAAACCCCTGTCTCTGCCTCCCAAAGTGCTGGGATTAAAGCTATGAGCCACCATGACCAGCCCCCCTGTTGTTTTGGTGTTTTCCTGTCCAACAGCACTTCACTACCCTTGGGCTCTTGGAGGCCTTGTTGCTGCAGTGCCTGGGAATCTCTTCCCTCAGTCTCTCCTGCGGCTTTCAGCCAGGGGCAAGTTCTGGTAGGAGGAAAGCCCAGTACCTTTGCCTCAGTCTGGGATGCCTCCAAGGGGTCATCTACATTCCCGAGCCCACTGTCAGAAAAGGTGGAGCCAAGCCTTTGCCTGAGGCAGTACACTTGCCAGTGTCTCTCTCCTTCCCACTCTCTTACTGGTCTCTCCGAGACTGTGTCCTTCATCGTAAATTTGCACACCCTAACCTTCATTTCAGGGTCTGCTTCTGAGGAAAGTGGTCTAAAAACATACTTTATACTCGTGTTTCCCAAATGGAGTCCCAAAGTGCCCCAGGGCTGCAGAGAACTCCTGGGGGTGCTGTGGGATATTTTAAATTTTCAAAGAAAACACAGTGTGACTCAGCAGTCATCAGACATAGCACACGCTGCTCAAGGCAGTTTGTGATTTCAACATTGGGTCACACTGTCTTACTTCAGATGACGGCACGTCTTTCTGAAGCTGGGTTTTCAGTGACTGCTATGATAGAAAGCAAGTACCCAAGGAAAGTCAGGTGGAAGAGAAAACAAGGGTGGTGGTGTCTAATTCCTAGACTTGAGAAGAGTGCACAGATGCACTTACCCCATTAGTAAGTGCGGTTATGAAAGTAACCTTTCAGGCTGAGCGTGGCACACATGCCTGTAGCTCCAGCTACTTGGGAGGCTGAGGCAGAAGGATCGCCCAAGCCCAGGAGGTCGAGGCTGTGATGAGCTGTGATTGTGCCACTGTGCTCTCAAGTCTGGGTGACAGAGTGAGAAAGAAAGAAAGAGAAAAAAAAATTACCATCTTTTAATGTATCTCTACTAATTTTTTCAAATGGATGTTAAATTATTGGGGCATACGTTCTTATTAAGTTGGGTCTAAGTTCTGGACCTTTTAGCTATTTCTTTTGGTCCAAGGCTACTATGAAATATTACCAAGTCAGTAAGGGTGGCGTGAGCCAGAAAAGTTTGAGGGGGCCTCTGCTTCATAGAGATAAAGACGATGTGTGCTTTTAATTAAGGTAGATCAAGTGTCCGAGTACCAGATAATGTTCCCCTTGCAAATGAATGAAGTGCTTATTTCCTTGTGTATTCTTTACATTTCTTTGCGATCTTGTGTTGCTCATGGTTGGTCACTCTGGGCTTTTAAACATGAACATTTTCTTCTGTTTTCTTCTTTCAGGGAGTGGGTTACTCGAGCCCCATCCATTCATTTTCTGAGAGTGTTAATCTGTCTGAGGTTGCTGATGAGGGATCCATGTTATCAGGTTGGTTGGAAAAATAGATACACATTTTTCCTTGTTATGAAGATGAAATAAAACAAACAAACAAACTGGTGGGATTTTCTTTGAAATAGTCCATGTTAACTTTTTTGTTTTCTCACAACTCAGTAGCTTCCATATTTGGGACGTATGTGATCTACTATTTGAAAAGATTTAAGAGAAGTGCTTTAATGGGGAAAAAGAAATCCATCTATTTCTACTATATTACTTATGGGATTAAGTGGATTGAACTTCTGGTCTATGTTTTCATTGCTTCCTGGCATTTTAAACCATTCACAGCTGGAGGAGGTATGCACTTGGCCACCATTTCAAGCATGTTCAAGGCCAATTAACTCATTGGGCCAAAGTCAGCAGTGACAAGGGGGTTGCTCTTGTGGCCCAGAGGTAGCCGGTGGTAAGACAGGGCCTGCAGCTTCTGCAGCTGTTGCAGTCAGTCCCTCCCTAGCCTCCAGCCCCAGACCCCGAGTCAGAGGTGAGCCGGGGCTTCCTCCTTGTCTCAGAGGAAGGTTCTGAGGTCAAGAATCTTTCCCTTCTCTCATTAGTAAGTTTGACCTACTGCCTCTGATTAGTGCCTCCCAAACTTTAATGTGCGTGGGAGTCATCCGGGGATCTTGTAAATGCAGATTCTGATTCAGAAGGTATAAACTGAGGACCTAGAGCATTTATTTATTATTTATTTAGAGTTGGAGTCTCACTCTGTTGCCCAGGCTGGAGTGCAGTGGCACGCTCATGGCCACCCCAGCGTTGACCTGCTGGGCCCTGACGATCCTTCCGCCTCAGCTTTCCAAGTAGCTGGAACTACAGGTGCACGCCACCAGGCCCAGCTAATTTTTTGATTTATAGTAGAGACGAGGTCTCGCCAAGTTGCCCAGTCTGTTCTCGAATCCATAGGCTCAGGCAATTCCCTCACCTCGGCCTCCCAAAATGCTGAGAATACAGGCTTGAGCCACCGTGCCTGGCCTAGAGTCTTCATTTCTAACGAGTTTCCAGAGGATGCTGTTGCTACTGGTCCATGGCCCACACTTTCAGTAGCAAGGATTTAGTGCGTTAGCTGTGAGACTGTAGACAAAAGCTAATTTAACACTTCACCTGGACCCAGAAAGTTCCTCCTTCCAGTCCAGCTGGTAGATCGATAGCTGATTGTGCAAAGCAGCAGTTCTCAAACTTATTAGAAACATCTGGAGAACTTGAAGATTGTTGGAGCCCACTCCCAAAGTTTCTGATTCAGTAGGTTTGGTAGACCTGAAAACATACACGTTTAACAAATTCCCAGGTGATGGCTATGCCGCTAGTCGGGGACCACAGTTTGAGCATCACTTCCCTAGAGCCCCGGGGCTAATTGTTTCTACTTGCCCATGTTAAATATCCAAAATGTTCTCATCATTCATACATGCTTCTGTCATTTGCACAGATTACTTTTATTTCCCAAGAAGGATCTCCGTTTATGCCCTGTCCTCATAGGCTACTAGGAAGCTCACACCACTGTGATCTTTAATTTTGGACTAAGCCTTATTGATGAATTCTTGAGTCAGAATGTGTTTCCTTCAAGTGCCAAGTTTGGAAAAGATGATTACCTTTGGGAACGTAAACATCTTTTCCAAACTTGGCACTTTATAAAAGTGTTTTGGTCCCAACCAGCTACAGAGCCTGCTCTGACTTGAGTCTACTGGATGTCATGGGCACTAAACATCTTAGAAGAATCACCCCTTCTCACACTGTGTCCTAAACTGGCCTCTTATAGTTGAGCTAACCACAGCCCTTTGAATATGTGTCTTGGGGCATCCAGGTGGCCTTCTGTCTTGGTTGCCCACAGTTTTCCGGATAAGTAGCCCCCCTATTTTCCCCCATGACCAGCCATACAGAACTGTGTGTCCCATGAGTATCTGAGCTGCTTTTTGCAATTCGGTGGGGAGTCGTGTGTAACAAGGGTGGTCCATAGGTTCTGTTTTGTCTGGGTCCGTCTCAGGTCTCAGTATGTGTCCTTCGTTCCCACTCAGTTATTAACAGCACCCTCTTGTACGCCCGATATGTCTCACGTTGGATGAAAACATTATATGTGTAATATTATTACAGATCTTCAAGGAGGCAGATCCAGTTTTCTGACTTGGAGTTAGCAAAATATTTGCCTTAGAAATGTTCTGTTCAGAAAACTGACGGCGGTGGTGTCACACTCTGGTGGTGTCACTCTCTGCTGGTGTCCTGTGTCAAGTACTGCCTTTCCTGATCCAGTTCTTGATGGATTGGGGCAGGGTTGATTGTACTGCCCTCTAAAGGGAAGAATTCGGGACCACTTTGTTTATGAGATTTGTGCCCAAAACACATATGAAATGAAGATCGCCCTGACTGCCAGTCTTCCATAGAAGGGCATTCTCTCCCAGTCTCTCCTCCCTGGCACTCTTTCCCCGTAGAAGGCCACGTGTTCAGGCAGTTGTTTAACATCTTGAGATGCCAAGAATTGTTGGCTGAAGTCACAAAGCTGTGCTGGGGTTTACTACGCCTCACACCAGTGAATCTCCGCGTGCCTGTGTCCTGGCCACGCATTCCTTTCCTCTCTTGTTCAGTCGGGATTGCAGGGGCCACAGCGGCTGCTCCAAACCTTCCCTGTTTCTCTCAACCAAAGCGCTCCTGCCCCTGTTATTCTCGTCCCACCCCTGTTATTCTCGTCCCATTGCGCAGTCCTCCGCTGTACAAGGAAGATCAAAGCCATCCCAGTGGGACCTCTCTTTTCTCCTCTTTGTTGTTTGAAATAGTTGGATTATCCTGCAATCAACTTCTCTCTTATTTCAGAAGTAGTATTCCTCCTGCTTGCAATGCATACCCTTCCACCTGTTCTCTTTTTTATGGTGTCAGTGGCTTCCTTTTCTAGTTTCCCTTATCATAGAAATATCCTTTTCTTGGTCGGGTGTGGTGGCTCAGCCTGTAACCCAGCACTTTAGGAGGCTGAGACGAGAGGATTGACTTGAGTCCAAGGGTTTGAGACCAGCCTGGGCAACTTGGTGAGACCTCGTCTCTACAATAAATCAAAAAATAAGCCAGGAGTGGTAGCACGCACCTGTAGTTCCAGCCACTTGGAAGCCTGAGGCAG
>CAUYQG010123142.1:0-46458 GCA_963574415.1 Tarsius wallacei | reverse complement strand
AAAAGAAAAAAAGCAAAGCAGGAGGTATCACACTACCAGACTTCAAACTTTACTATAAAACTGCAATAATCAAAACAGCCTGGTATTGATACAGGAACAGGCATATAATGGGATAGAATTGAGATTCCAGAAGCAAAACCTCAATTTCTCAACCAACTCATCTTCGACAAAGCCTCCACCACCTACCACTGGGGAGAGGAGAACCTATTCAGTAAAAGGTGCTGGGAAAACTGGCTGACCACATGCAGAAGATTCAGACAAGATCCCTATCTATCCCCATACACAAAAATTAACTCTAAATGGATGAGAGACCTAAATGTAAAACCTCAAACCATAAGATCCTTAGAAAATGCAGGACACACCCTTATGGAAATTGGAACTGGCATCCAATTCCTGAACAAAACCCAAAACACATGGGCCATAAGAGATAAGATAGACAAGTGGGACCTCATTAAACTGACAGGCTTCTGCCAAAGCCAAAGAAACCATCAAGAGAGCAGGGAGATAGCCCACAGCCTGGGAAAAAGTATTTGCCAACTCCAGGTCTGACAAAGGCCTAACATCTTGGTTCTACAAGGAACTCAAACTTGCTGAAAAGAAAAAAACAAACAACCCTATTACAAAGTGGGCAAAAGATATGAACAGACACTTCTCAAAGGAAGACATCCAAGCGGCCAACAGACACATGAAGAAATGTTCAACCTCACTAATCATCAAGGAGATGCAAATTAAAACTACACTGAGATACCACCTAACTCCAGTCAGAAAGGCAATTATCAATAACTCAAAAAATAACAGATGCTGGAGAGGATGTGGTAAAAAGGGAACACTACTACACTGTTGATGGGAGTGTAAACTAGTGCAACCTCTGTGGAAAGCAGTGTGGCGCTTCCTAAAAGCTCTAAATATCGACCTCCCATATGACCCTGCAATCCCCCTACTGGGAATATACCCTGAAGAACTCAAATCACTCTATGAAAAAGATACCTACACACGAATGTTTATCGCAGCATTGTTCACAATAGCAAGAACCTGAACCAACCATGCTGTCCATCAAAAGAGGACTGGATTTTAAAAATGTGGTACATATACACGATGGAATACTATGCAGCCATAAGAATGAACAAAATCATGAATTTCGCAGAACCTGGATGGAACTAGACTCTATAATACTGAGTGATCTCTCACAGAAACAAAGATCTGAGTATCACATGTTCTCACTCATATATTGGACCTTGAACATCTATCATAATACTATAAGAAAATAACTGACAGTGGTGGGAAACTATGGGTGGGGTAGGGAGGGGAAGGGAGGTGGGACTAATGGTAGTCAATATCTGTCTGGGGACGGAGAGACACCCCTTATTAACAAGGGTGCCTGAACGATGCACATTTGTATACCTAACCCTTAACTGTACCCCACAATTTTATAATTAAAAATATCAGAGGCAGGTTAACAAAACTAAGCTGGACCAGTATCCACTAAGCAACTGGATCTCAGGATAGTCTGACTGCTGAAGACGGATACCCTTACAGAGGGGCTTAATGCAGCACATAAAGCCCAGATTTCATCGCCCACTAAACCCAGTGGGATACTAATGAGTTTTCAAATATGCAAAGCAAACTAATATTATTTTTGGCTGTCATTTATTTTAGAATGTACTAGGTATTCAATTTTGCCACAGTTCTACCAAGTAACACAACATGTTTCTCTCTTACCTTCAGCATTATCCCTTTCCAAAGCATACGAAACTAATGTATCCGCTGTCTTGAGAGAAATATTAAAGAACAGTAACAAGGGTCCTGTGGGATTCCCATTTATTTGCCATGACCTCTTTGCTCTTTGGGGAATCTTCTATCACATGACCCTGTTTATTTTCTTTCATAGCAGTTACCTCAATTTGTAATTATCTTTATTGTTTACTTATTTGTTGTCTGTCTCCCTCATAGAATGTGAACTCCATTAAAAGAGGAAGCTTTGTCTTGTTCACTGTTATATCCCCAATGTACCAGTGTCCAGCACAAAGTTAAGTACTCAATAAATATGTATTAAATAAGTATTGAAGCAGTCAGGATAGGCTGGGCTTTGCTGCAGTAACAAACAACCCCCAAAATCCCAGTGGCTAAACATATCAAAAGCTCATTTCTTGTTTATGATGTGTGTCCACAAGGATACGAAAGGAGGAGTCTATTCATCATTACAGTTCAAGAGCTCAAACTGACAGAGGTTCTACCTGGTCACAAACTTTCACAATCACTGAGGCAAGAAATGAAGGCAATGAACTATCCCATAATGGCAAATGCTTCTGACAAGAAATGCCATGTATGGTCACATTTTGCTGACCAGTGCAAGTTAAATAGCCATCCCTAGCTGGACTCAGTGGCTCAGCCTGTAATCCCACGCTTTGGGAGGCTGAGGTGAGTGGATTGCCTGAGCCCACAGGTTCAAGACCCACCTGGGCAACTTGGCGAGACCTCATCTCTACAATAAATCAAAAATTAGCCGTGTGTTAACACGCGCCTGTAGATTCAGCCACTTGGAAGGCTGAGGCGGAAGGATCGCCGGAGACCAGCAGGTCGAGGCTGCGGTGGCCGTGAGCGTGCCACTGCACTCCAGTCTGGGCGACAGAGTGAGATTCCAACTCAAAAAAAAAAAAAAAAAAAATAGCCATCCCTAACTTCAAAGGGAAGGAGAGAAGTAGGTGTGAGTGAGCATTGGAAGCCTGTAGAAAATTAAATAGCCAATCTAGAATCATGCTATTGTAAAGGGTTTCATTTGGCCTCTTCCTCTGTTTCTGGGCAAAGTTGCAATTAGAAGATTAGGTAACAGAGCTGGGTGTGGTGGCTCATGCTGAAATCCCAGCACTTTGGGGGGTTGAGGCAGGAGAATCACTTGAGTGCAGGAGTTCAAGACCAGCCTGGGCAACATAGAGAAATCCTGGCTCTACAAAAAAAGCAGCACATGCCTGTAGTCCCAGCTACTCAGGAGGCTGAGGCAGAAGGAGGTTCAGGCTGTGATGAGCCATGATCATGCCACTGCACTCCAGTCTGGGCAACAGAGTGAAGCGCTGATTCAAAAGAAAAGAAGAAAAAGAAGGTAACAGACAACAGCAGACATACTAAAGAATCAGACTAACAATGAACGTGATGTACATTGTACCAAAAAGCTTTTCAAAATCAGCAATCAAGTGGCACTACCAGACGGGTCTTTTAAAAAGTCTTAATTGCCCAATCAAGAGGAAATACTTATATTCATTATGCCATTTACCTTAGGAACAAAGTAAGTGATTAAGGTGCACTCTGTACTCATGCTCCTTGAAGCTAAAACCCTTTGAGGGACAGAATCAACCACAGATAAACATGCAACAGTCTGATGTCATGTTTTCAGATGACAAAAAGAAAAGAAAGAAAAACCAATCTCATTCATATATTTATTTTTTTTTACCCAAGTAATACACATGAACAAAAGCAATAAACTGGTGGCAGCATTTAGATCCACTAAGACACATTCACCCATTACCAAAGGAGGACTGTACATCGTTCTGACTCCTGTTTGGAACTTTCTCTAGAGCACATCTCTTGGTATTTCCTGCAGATATAGAACAAGCAAGATTTCATTCCTGCCAGACAAGCCTTTTTTATCTCCACCAGTCAGTCTCTTACGGTGCGATAACCTCCAGTCACAACTCTCCCTCCAAATGAATTCCCAAGTTGCCATGGCAACTAACGCCTTCCTCCAATACTGTCAATATGCTTTCCAACCTTAAAGGCAGCCCTCTTGATTTACTGCCAGAAGTACCAATCTCCTCATGTAAGAGAAAGGGCCTTCCTTTGCCCCAAAACTATAAATGAGACCCTTTAGAAGACTCTGTTAATAACAGTAGTAGCTGTCACCTATAGAAAGTCAACTTTAGATCTACTATCTCATTTAATTATTTCAAAAAAACATGACATGGAAGATATCATTCTCTTTATTTTACAGATTGAAATAATTATAAATCAGAGGTTATATAACTTGGTCAAGGGGCAGAACCAGACTTGAACACAGAATTCTCTGATTAGATTATCTCTGATGCTTTCTCTTTCTCTATCGGCACAAGGCCTTTCTCAACTCAGAAGAATAACCTCATCTGTCTTGTTCTCTCAGCTTATCCCTGCTCCTTTTTCCAAAAGGGCTTTCTACATTTCAAGGCAATTTAGTTTGCTTTAATATCAACACAACGCTGCTCTCAATAGCACTTTAAGGTGTGTTAATGCTGATTAAACATTAAGAAAGAAAAGAATTCATTCTCCTGCTCTTCACCTCCAAGGGCTCTGGTGGGGAAGAACCAAGATAATGGGTGTTAAGTGTTAAGTGTTTTGTGCTGAGAATGAAGGTACAAGATCAATACCCAGCAGATGTTAAGGCATTCACAATGTGACCAGATGCCAAGGAATGTTCATAAGGGTGAAACTGCAGCCAGGTCTCTTGGATTTGCTCCTTCAAAGCCCGTCCCGCTCCCACCCATATGACCCACATCCTCAGGATTCTCCCCTAAATACAAACCAAGGGACACACAAAGCAAGCACTGTACTTACTTCTTAACTGATCCATCCCCTCCCCCATCTCCAACACACTGGGAGACTTTATGCTAGCCTTGTAAATAAGAGTGAAACACTTACCATCCCACAGTTATTTTTCCAGTCTGCCTTTTTTTAACCACTCACCTGGCAGAAGCTGTTATTCCCCTGGCCAGCAGCTATTTGTAAAACTGGTCTGCCTCCCAATTTTCACACCAAAGATATTAAATCTTTAATAGAAAGGAGAGTATTCCAAATAAGACAATTAGCAAGTCACCTAGAATTTCCACCTACTTCATAGTGGCAGACAAACAAGAGAATTAACCCAATTTGTTTCTATAACAAACAGGACTTTCTACCCAGCACAGAGCCCCAGAGGTTGGTCCAGGTTGTCTTGTATTAATGGTTACACTGGCCCAGTTCCCTATTTTACAACCATGTGCTGAAATTTAAAAGGCACTCCTCTCCTACCCCCATCTTCCCTCGCATACTTCTGCACATCAATCCATTAAGAATCTAAAGTGTAATTTATCTTATTCACTATTATCCTGTTAAATTACTCTACAGCTGCCATGGTAGTAATTGCAGTGATCAGTGATTCAGACTTCTTGAGCAAAGGACCTTAAGTAGGTTTCATTATTAAAATTTCCAAAGGTTTTATTATTAAAATAAACCTGAAATAGAGCAATATGCCTCCATGGGGCAGCCATATTAATGATTCTTAAGTTATGATGGCATGTCGGTCTCATCATCAATGTTTCACTTGTGAATACAAGTAATTGGGAATTTATCAACCAATAAAACCAACCAGCACTCTAAGAATGAAGAATAATAATCTTATTTTAAGCAGCATATTCATTGCTGTGCAACCCTTTTAAAAGCTGCCTTTGTTCACTGAGGTATTGCTTGTAATAGCAAATACTGGAAACAACTCAAGTGTACATTTGGAAGGAACTCATTCAATAAACTACAAGGCAACCATTCCACACAACGGAATACTATGCAGTTCTGATGAAAGAATAAGAAAGCTTTCTCTGTATCAACTTGGAAAAATCCCTAAGACATACTGTTAAGGACAAAAATCAAGTTACAGAACAAGTTATATAATGTGCTACATTTTATGTATAAGAGTGGGGGGCATGGGGGAAATAACATTCATATTTGCTTATATTCACATAAACACGGGACTATTAAGAGTGGCATGTAATAAGGGGCAGGAGTGCTACAGGGTGGAACAGACAGGAGTGGAAATAAGACTTCTCAACACATACTTTCAAAATAATTTTTTCATGTTTTTAATTTATCTATTCCACCTGTTTCATTTAGGGGAAGGGGCAAATTCAGGACTCCAATTTCTCCTCTTTGGAGCCAAGTGATCAGGCTTCAGAATTCTTATCTCTACCTGCCAGAAGTCACTAACTTCAAGACAGGAATAATTTAGGTCAGAGAAGTAGAAAGACTATTAATCAGTTATCTCCTTAGGAAAGGAGAAACTGATAAAACATATGGGCCCCTAAAATGTGAACATTATAAGTGAGACTGGGTTAAAATGTCTTCTAAAAATGTCTTCTAAAAATATCCAAGCAGCAGAGGTGTGACAATAAAAAAATGGGAGGGGGAGGTAGAAGAACAGGATACAAAGTGGTCTTCTCTACTCTCTTTATAATTCTGATTTCATTCTTGAGTTTTCATAATGAACTTTTGTAAAGAGGGGAGATTTACATCCAAGTCTAGGATTACAACTATTTCAGGTCACTTTCAACACAAGTGCTTTTTTTTTTATAAATCACTTCTGTGGTTCCCCTTCCCTAGACAAGAAGAAAAAAGAAAAGGGGCAGCTATTGTTCAGGGCACATCAGCAGTTTATCTAGCTTTGTGTAAAATAATTGACACCAAAATTAATAAAATTAAGCAACTTGTCTAACCCACTGTCAGAGCATTTTCTTGCTCTAACAAAGCAAGGTCAACTAGACCCTTCTAACTATCTATAGCTTCAAATCCATAAATGCAAACATGAATCAACTGCAGAGTTAAAATGTCATAAATGCTCCAATGCTAACAGGAATATGGGAGGGAAGAAGCTCCCAGAGCTACTTTTACAAAAGTCCATTATGAAAATCCAAAAATGAAATCAAAATTGTAAAGAGAGTAGAAAGAGCAACATATGCTCTTTCTAGCTTCACTTTCTCCGGCTCAGTTAATAGCACTGTGCCACGCACCAAGTTACCTGAACCAGAAACCTGAAAAGGCATCCTACACTCCTCCTTCTCCTTACCCCTATTTTTGTTCATCTAGTCCAAAATAAGCTAGACTGTTGGTTTGGGGTTTGTTTGTTTGTTTGTTTTTTTACCTCTTACGTATATCTCAAAACCTCACTTCCCCTTCTTGTTTTCTGATACCGCCTTATTCAGTACCTCATCATTCATTCAACAATATGTAATGAGTATAAACCATAGCTAGGTGTTTTTAAACAGAATAAAAGCAGTGCAATCCCTGCTTTCTGATGGTTCAACAGCTATTTCTTTCTTTCTTTTTTTTTTTTTTGAGTTGGAGTCTCACTCTATCATCCAGACTGGAGTGCAGTGGCCGCTACCGGCCACCGCAGCCTCGACCCGCTGGGCTCCAGCGATCCTTCCGCCTCAGCCTTCCAAGTGGCTGGAACTACAGGCGCGTGCTACCACGCCCGGCTAATTTTTTGATTTATTGTAGAGATGAGGTCTCACCAAGTTGCCCAGGCGGGTCTTGAACCCGCAGGCTTAGGCAATTCACTCACCTCAGCCTCCCAAGGAGCGGGATTACAGGCTGAGCCACCGAGCCCGGCAACAGCTATTTCTTATCTGAACTATTCAGATTTAGTATTGTCTCCTATCACTCATTCTCTAAATAGCACCCAGAGTGTCTCCTCAAAACTTAAATTAGACTGTTTAATTCAGGGTTAAGCAGACTTTTTCTATAAGGGCCAGATAGTAAATATTTTAGTCTTGTGAGCCGTATGTGCTCTGTTAAACTACTCAACTCTGCTCTTGTAACATTTAAAACAGCCATGGACAATATGTAAACCCATGGGTGTGACTATGTTCCAATATGTTTTATTTATAAAAGTAGGCAGCAGGCCAGATTTGACCCATGGGCAGTAGTGTGTGGACCCCTGATTTAATAAATAGCAGTGCTTCCCACTCCACTGGAATTAATCCTAACTCCTTTCCATGGCACAAAAGGCCCTCCAACCTTGACTCTATGTTCCCTTATGCCCCAGTCTCTCTCCCTGTTTTTATAGTGTTTGTTCCCATCTCAGAGTCCCTGCACTTGCTATGCTCCCTACCAGGACTACTCCTCCCCAGATCATCTCATAGCTACCTCAGCTCAAATGTCACCTCCTCCAAGAGGCCCTCATTGCCCACTCTGAAGCACCCATCCCAAAGCTCAAACATTCTAACTCCCATGGCTCTATTCAAATCACTTACCACAACCTGAAAAATATCATTTGTTGCATGTATACAGTCTACTTCCTCAACCACCATACTATTACTAGAACTAGAACATAAGCTCCCCAAGGGGAGAGCCTGTCTGACTTGTTCACCCCCTAGGTTCCCAGCACGGAGGCCTGTACCTGGCACCCCGTAGGGGCTCAATATTGCCTGTGGTCTTCTTACCTGCTCCAATCCATTGGAGCACCAGTAATCTTTCTAAAATACAAATGGATCACTCTTTTGCCTAAAATATTTCCATGAATCCCCACTGGCTTTAAGACACAACTGCAAGTTATGTGACAAGACCCCTCTACCTCTTATCACACGTTCTCACGCTGTAAGCTGTAAGTGGCCAAGACCAAGTCTTAATTATCTGTTTATCTCAGGTGCAGCATAGTACCAGTAACACTGTTGTTGGCGCTCCATGGATGCAGAATTAAATCAACCAATCAACAGGAGTACAACAACTAGCACAATATAAAATTTGAATGCAATAACTCAATAAATACCAAATCTAAAGACAATTAAGCAAGATTTTGCACAAGACTCTTCGTTTCCTTTCTTTGGAAGCAACCTGGGTGGGGTCTATAACTCTAAATCTGATTTTGGATTTTTGTCACCCAGATTTTAACTGGCAGGCAGCCATTCACCACTTTTGAAAAGAATGGTGGGAGGAGACAGAGGGAAAGTAATGCAAATCTCTCATGCTGTTTCCTGTGAGCAGCTCTGGTAAAAGGGTTAGGAAAGGAGACATAACACACAGGCTAAAAAGCAACTTAGGTATTCTCCATGGATTCCAAGTGTCTCCACTCTCATTGTCATCTATTAGCAAAGAAAACCCAATGCTGGCTGTTTTGCTGTATAAAATAACTCAAGAGGTTCAGGGAATTTCTTCAGAACTGCCTCACCAAGAGAATGGAAATTGTTACTTCTCAAAGAATTTCCATTAGCCTTTTGAAATCCTTCAACGTTCATTAAAGCCAAGGAGTTTTCACCTAATTCAGTCTGATGGGTATGCGAATAGAGTCTTTCTAGGGAATACAGACTCCCAAATTGTTCAGCTGGGAAGTGAGGAAAGAATTTATTACTCAAAATCAAAGGGAAATGAAAAGAGGCCAACACAAAACGTCACTACTCTCTTTCTTGGGTGGGGGAATGGGTTCCAGAATCATTCTGTTACTTCTGCATGACCTTCTTACTTAACATCTAAAATCTTCCGGGGCTGGGCGCAATCTGCTAGATATTTTTCTAATGTAATAGAATCTGCTTCAGCTAAGCTTATGCTGAGCCATCTCCAGACTCCAGAAATGAGAGGCTATAAATACTGAATCTCTTACTTGATATAATGAAGTGTAAGTTAGCACAGTCCTGTATGAACAATCCACATGTTACTCTGAGTGGCTTGGTGTGAATTTGAGGACAGGAGCGAGCACAAAGCAGAGCTAGACCTAGGATTAATTCACTTGAGCCTAGCTCCCACTACTCACTATGGGTCTCAAGTAGAGGATGGGGAAACAAGGTTTCTGGGTTTTCCCTAAATCTGCATCTCTTCCACATTTGTTATCTCCTGGTAAAGAAGCAAAACAGGCTAAACTAAAATAACTAAATGATTAACCCTTGTACGGAGAATCTTCATAAAACTATTAAAATAAAAAAATAGGTAATTTTTTTTTTTAATTTTTAAAAAGAGCATCTCCAGAGATTCACAAAAACTGCATTCAAGACAGCTACACAGTCAACTTTGAGGATGACTAACTGACATACCAATGATCTACTATTTTGATGTACTGTTTTCAATGGAACCATTCAAAATTCCTGTCAAGGATATGCCTATATCAACATGGGAAGCCAAGAACCAACCATTCAAATAGGTCCTGATGCCAAGTCTCTTTACAAAACCATCTCCTCATACTCTTCCATTTAACAAAACTGTAGCCTATGGTCTATGCTTAAATCCCTCTGCCAACAGTACAGAGCCAAAACATGCTATACTCTGGCAAGAAATCAACAGGATGACCTACTAAACACCACCCTGAAGATGCTGAAACTCATGAATTACAACAGGAAAGAATAGACAGAGAATTAGTCAGCCAGGAACATGCTGTGCCAAAAGCACACTAACACCCCTCACCCTGCCTAATTCTAGCTGGGTTGATGACAACCTGATGAGACAGGCCTATAGGTTCTCACTCTAAAACTGGAACTCCTGAAGTGGGTTCTTTAGAACCCACAGCAGTAAATTATTAAAGATCAGATTAGATCTTGATGAGGTGAAGGAAGATTTCCAATCAATGGAATGGTGATAGAACACAGGATCCAAAAGAGTATGAGTTAACCTCAGCCCAGGCAGAACCCTGCTCATTAGAGTATTAGGCATGGGCTGGGGCAACTGTTCTAACCAAAGAAATTGGTCCAAGTGAGGTCAGCTTGGCATTTCAATGAATAGGACTAGCAAAATTCAAGATGATTGAAGAAAAAATGTCAGAACCAGGAAGAATACATCAGGGTTAAAGCACAAAATTCTCAAGAGATGAATCGTCATAAGAGTGTGGTAGAATTCCACATTGGTTTCAGAAGATCTCTTGATTCCCAGCAAGAGCTTCATACTGTTTATGAGCAGGGATGCAGGCTCTAGTCTCATGAGAAGAGAGTCACAAAAGTAATTCAGCCTAGAGCCTGCACTATGTTCTCTACTAAAAGGAATCAAGCCACTGGAGAAATGGCTGAGTCCATGTATGGTACAAAATATACAGCTGAAACATTTTGTGCCAGAAAGCAAGAAAGCTATGAAAGTCCAATAGGTCATATTGAAAGGACACAGGAATCAGCTTGAAGAAGATACTTACTGACCTAAGATGAGACAATGTGAGAATCCAAAACCAATTAATAAATAATGACTTTAAATAGTCAAAACACATCAAAGGCATAATAATCTGATATCATAATGATATTTTTTAAAAAATTAAAAATTAAGGATCACTAATGAAGGTTACTAGGTCACTAACTCATTCTGAAAAGTGACTTAAAATGTGATGCAAGGTGAAAAACTAAGTACTTATCTAGTCTTTCCTATATAAAAGTAAATGTTTAGGAAGGAGAGGTTGGAGCAGATGAAACAAATTTGGCAAAATGGGGATAACTGCTTAATCTGGGTGTTGGGTTTATTATATGGAGATTCACTATACTTCTTTTATTTACTTGTATATTTGAATGCCCTCCAAAAGAAAGAGGCAAGACCAAACCTGAGCTAGGCAACCTACTTAGGGTTTAGGCAAAGCTTCTGCCTACAATAAAGACTAATATACAGAATAAGAGGCAATTTTAGCCCCAATGGGCTGAGCCAATTGGAGGTATACAGGGGTGTTAAGTTGCAGAGGCATCATGTTGCCCAGAACTTGATCTAAAATCCTAGATCCCAGGTCTCGTTGGTAGTACCAGGTAGTGGATCCAAGGCTGCCTATAGAACTTACTTTTCAGTCATAACTGTCTCAGGAACTGCAAAAGGGCCTGGTCTTTAAAATGAAGCCTGTTTTATGCTGCTACAACAAAATACTACAGACTGGGCAATTCACACACACACAAAGTTTATTTCTTACAGTTCTGGAGCTAGGAAGTCCAAGGTCGAGAGGCCCACATTTGGTGAGGGCCTCACTGCTGCATTAACCCATGGTGGAAGACAGAAGGGCAAGAGAACATGAGAGAGCAAGAGGGCAAGAGGGGACTGTACTCACTTTTATAAGCCCACTCTCTCGATAACTAACTTATTATTGCAACAACAACATCAATCCATTCATGAAGGTTCCACTCTCGTGACCCAATCACCTTTAATTAGGCTCCACCTCCCAACACTGGTACACTAGGGATTAGGTTTCCAACACAAAAACTTTTGGGGACACATTCAAACCACAGCAAAGCCCTTATGTAAATTCAACCAAGAGGAGCTGGGGAATTCCATGTAAAGGCATGAGAAAGATGCAAGGGCTGGCAGAAAAGTATATACAAGCTAAGGGGAAATCTCACAGCAAATCCTATAGTTCAGACTACTTTATCAAAAGCAACCAAGAAATATCTTATTACTCTCCCAACTCACCTCCATTGACATCTAAAGAGCCACACACAGCACCACCAAAGGCAGTAGAATGAGAACAAAATACTCCTCAACAGACAGACACCTGACCTCAACAGCTCCACAACAGCTCCTCCCTAACCACCACTCAAGTAACCAGCTGGGAAAGTATTCAGAAAATCCGCATCCTGACACACCACTGCCAAACAACTTAAACAGCAAAGAACAGCCCATCTAAACACCAATGCTGGCTGCCAGGAAAAGTTTTGTAGGGACAATGAGTAGAGGAAAAAATCCTTTGGGGTTCGCCAAGACTCAGTCTCTTAGCTTCAGTACTTTCAAATGTAGAATCCATACACTTCTAGGGCCTGTGGGGTCCACTAGGCAAGCTGTTGTCTTCCATCTCCTCAAAGATAAATGAGTAGGTAAGCTGGCCAGAAAACCACTCAGGGTATTCTTCTTTAAAGAATCTTTATAGAATCAAAGAGAAATGGGTCTACAGGCTAGTGTATTCCCCACAGAGTCTGGGGATGATGTCAGAATCCCTTTCCAGATGTGTTTAACACTTTGTGGTTACTTGTATTCCTGCCACTGAGTGTCTGTGCTTTGCTAATTTGAACTGATTCCAGCTCAGGTTAACCCCAGTTCCCTAGATCTTGTTACCGTTAGCTAAGACTGTCATCCATACTGTAATCTTTCAAAGAGTCCTAAAAACAGCTCTTCATCTACTCTTCCAAGACAAGTAATAATGTCTGCCAAAAAAAAAAAAAAATCAGGAAAAAAATTCATAGAAAGAGAATACAATTAGCATACTACCAAGAGAGTGTAAAGTAGAAGGAGAGAAGAAACTAGGAAAATAATATGTGGGCTCACATTTATTTCCAAAACTGGGTTGACATTCCCTTTCCTTGTGTCTAAATGAAGCAAAGATTCAAAAATGCCACCGAAGAAAAGAAAAAGAGAGAAAAAAGCAGGCCCAAATCTCAAAGTATAACTTTTAGCATAGAAAATAAGAATTGGTAAAAATTCCATTTCCTAGTCATCTACCCCGTAAGCTGAAGAGCTGCCTCTGCCTCTAAAGATCAGAGCATTCTGCATTTGATGGCAGAAGCTAAGTTAGAATCCAGCACAATCCTCAACAAGTGAAAACATTGAGGTATTGTACCCTACATCTTTATAATTAAAAAAAGAAAACATCAAAGTAAGTTCTCCTGACCTTAAGATAACTTCCAGCTTTTTGATTTAAAAAAAAAAAAATACAAGGCCAGGCTCGGTGGCTCAGTCTGTAATCCCAGCACTTTGGGAGGCCGAAGCGAGTGGGCTGCCTGAGCCCGCAGGTTCCAGACCCGCCTGGGCAACTTGGTGAGTCCTCATCTCTACAATAAATCAAAAAATTAACCGGATGTTGTAGCACGCGCCTGTAGTTCCAGCTACTTGGAAGGCTGAGGTGGAAGGATCGCCAGAGCCCAGCAGGTTGAGGTTGTGGTGGCTAAGAGCGTGCCACTGCACTCAGTCTGGGTGACAGAGTGAGACTTCAACTCAAAAAAAAAACAAAAAAACACATATACAAGAACCAAGGGGGAGATCCCCTCTCACCACTACAGTTGTTTGAACTCAGCTACTCAAGGTCCACCTTGTCCAGATCAAGAACTCCCGGGAGTGTCTGTAAGCCAGATCTGAGAATCTCTTGGTTAGCTAAAGGTAACCTTACAAAACCTGAAGATGTAAAAGGGAGAATTCAGAGGGTGCTCAGAAACTCCACTAGTCCAGCCTAAAAAGAAATCATCTATAAACAGGGTAACCCCTAGTTCCTAATTCTAGGCCTTACTGTTTTGCTAAGTGACAGCCCTAAACTTTTCTGGCCTTTATTATTTTGCCCACCTAATGTAAGAAAACTAAAATAAAATAAATTTTGTAACCAAACAAAAAAGAAGCTTTCTAGATGGTATGGCTACTGCATCCAGGAGACTTGAACTTCCCTTGACTCATTAATGGCTGTCTGGAAGTGAGAATCCCCAGAATACCTTTCAGATCTAAACTGGAAATATGTCAGTATAAATCAAGAAAAGTTCAGAGTCTTTGCTTAAGTCAAACTAGATGCAGCAAAAATATGGAATTTTTGTATGAGTGGTACTGTAATAAGAAGCCACAGAGAATGGCATAAAATAATTTCTTTACATATGATCAAAGAACCTTTTAAACTCAAATTGGGGCATCGTATATCTCAAACAGATGGCAAGAAATTAAATAAATCTAAGTCTTCTCTATGCCATCCCAATTATATCTTGGTTAGTTCACAAACATGTTCCAGCAAATGCTGGAGGAGTTTTTCTCTCTTTAACAGTCTTCTCTCAGTTGAGCCGTTGGCTCACATCTATAATCTCAGCACTTTGAGAATTAGAGGCAAGAGGATTGCCTGAGTCCAGGGTATCGAGACCAGCCTGAGCAAGTTGGCGAGACCTCATCTCTACAGTAAATCAAAAAATTAGCCAGACGTGGTGGTGCGTACCTGTGGTTCCAGCTACTTGGAAGGCTGAGGTGGAAGGATCCCCTGAGCCCAGCAGGTCAAGGCTGCAGTGGCCATGAGCGTGCCACTGCACTCCAACCTGGGCGACAAAGTGAGACTGCGACTCAAAACAAACAAAAAAAGAGTCCTCTCTCTCTTTACTCTTTTTTTTTTTTTTGAGTCGGAGTCTCACTCTTGTCACCCAGGCTGGAGTGCAGCGGCATGCTCACGGCCACCACAACTTCCACCTGCTGGACTTAGGTGATCCTTCCACCTCAGCCTTTCAAGGAGCTGGAACTACAGACACATGCCACCACATACGGCTAGTTTTTGTGATTTATTACAGAGATTAGGTCTCACCAAGTTGCCCAGGCTGGTCTCAAACCCATGGGCTCAGGCAATCCTCTCGCCTTGGCCTCCCAAAGTGCTGGGATTACAGGCTGAGCCACGACGCCTGGCCAGCTTTACCAATCTTAACAAAAGATCTCACACACTTAGAAAGAGGATGGAGGCAGGCCAGCTTCAGGACATGCTGCACGGGGAGAAACTGTCCCAAGTAGAGGGCTCTACACCCCTCTGACAACTCCACGATAGACTGGCTACACACAAATGCCTGAAATAAGGAAGTCCATCAAGAAAATGAACAGTTGGCAAGATCAAGGCTTTTGGCCCAAAGGGCTTGCAGCTGGTCTGGCCATTCATCAAAAAATCTGAATTTAAGTGGAGACACATTCGACTGTGACATGTAATAAAAGAACTGAAGCAGCAAAGGGTCTTGATTTTGGTTTCTTTCCACCACACACATGTCCTGCCAATAAAAAAGTTAGTCTGTCTATAGTGCTCCCGGCAAATCTGGGGTAGTTCCCATTCATATTGGTCAACGTTTGGGATTTTCCACACATTATAGGTCACTGTCCATCTGTACTAACCTATAGTGTCCAGATAAAGTTCTTGTTTAGAATCTGGAGAGAAATTGTGAAATCTGAATGCCTATGAACTCTCTCAGCCAGGAGACCATATATAGGAAAGATTACAGAATCAGATATCAGAAGTCTAATTTCAGATTGACCCTTAACCAGCTTTATGATTCTGGGCAATTCACTTACTTTCTCTAGATTCTGTTATTCTCACATCAATAATGACAGAAGCGGACTGGATGGTCCAAATCCTTCCAATCTTAACATCCTCTGACTTTGTGATTAAAGAGTGATAGTAATAAGGCTAAAACCGTGGCTTAACCCTGATGGGAGCCTGTTGGAATTGTGGTAAGAAAAACTACTCCACACAGACAGAGCTATTCTGACCAAGTCCTACCCATACCAGACACCAACAGAGAGGTGCACCACAAGTATAAGACCTTTCTACATAAGACATTGACTGAGTGATTCAATATTAGGCTTATTTATTCATTCACCCAATAAATATTTACTGAGCACCTTCCAGGCATTAGAGAACAGAACAAAACAGACAAAATCCCTTACAGGGTTTACATTTAGTGAAGATGTAGGGGGAGTCAGACATTAATCAAATAGGAAATATGAGGCAAGGGTACATTTTATACAGAGCAGCCTAGAAGGCCTTGCTGATAAGGTGACTTTTGAGCAGCAATATCCAAGTCAGTGAGGGAGTGAGCTATGCAAACACTAGGGGAAGAATCTTCCAGGCAGAGGGAACGGCAAGACCCAGAGACAGGACAGGGCCAAGCATGCCTGGCATGTTAAAGGAAACATCATGAGCCCAATGTTGTGAAGAGGAGTAAGAGCAGAAAGTAGTAGGAAGCACTCAGATAGGTAGTAGAGGGCAGATCATGCAAAAAATGTAAAGTCACTGGAGGATTTGAATAGATGCATAATATGACCTGAATTCCATTTTAATTTAGTTGTTATGTTAAGAGTGGACTAAAAGCGGCAAGAATAGAAACAAGAAGACCAGTTAGGAGGCTACTGAGATCATCTAGGTGAGAGATGATGGCAGCTGGACTCAGGATAGTAGCAGTGAGGAGTGATGAGGGACAGTCAGAGTCTGAGACATACTCTGAAGTAGTCAAGAGGACATTGAGGAACAGAATCTTGAAAAATGTTGGGACGACAGCAGAACCTAATGAAGCTAAATGATATTAAATTCCAATGTCTACTGTGAGAGCCTAGATTAGGGATATGTTCATCTCTGTCACCCAGTGTCCAATACAATACCTGGCACATAATGGATATGCAAAATATGTTAAATGAATAAATGTGCAACTGAATATATTGCAAAGCCAAAAGATCTTCAATTTGATAAATCATCAGGAGACCAAAAAGCATCTGATACTGGCCATATTTTACTAACAATGTATTTCCCCTCCCCTGAGTGAATCTATCTCTTTTTATAAATTCCCCTTTATAACTTATTTCATAGTAGCAAGCAATGAAGCTGACAAACAACTTCACATAACATAGCTGAAAATCACAGCAATTTGACCATTTCTTTAAGAGGCCATATGGGCCGGGGTGGTGGCTGAAGCCTATAATCCCAGCACTTTGGGAGGCCGAGGCAAGAGGATTGCCTGAGTCCAGGGATTCGATACCAGCCTGGGCAACTTAGTGAGACCTCCTCTCTACAATAAATCAAAAAACTAGCCGGGCATGGTGGCACATATCTGTAGTTCCAGCTACTTGGAAGGCTGAGGCAGAAGGATCGTCTGAGCCCAGCAGATTGAGGCTGCAGTGGCTGTGAGCGTGCCAATGCACTCCAGCCTGGGCAACAGAGTGAGACTCCAACTCAAAAAAAAAGAAAAAAGAGGCCATGAAGTCACCAAACCTCATTACCATCTCAGCAACTCCCATCTCAAAGACAGGGATAAATGTTTCACAACTAAGCCCATGTTTTTATAAATACTGAGTCATGAGGGTAACTAAAAAGGCATGGATAATATTATTATTATAACAAAGAGCAAAACAAGTCAAATCTATACCATTCCTATAGAAGCCAATGGGCTCTCCTTGAATGTGGCTCACTTTCTCTGTAAAGTAGAAAACAGGAATTTCTAGGTTTTTTTTCCCAATAGCACTGCTCTGAGAAAGGTGACAATTCCCAATTACAGAAACCTCTGTAAAGGTGACCCTAGAGAGCCCCAAAGTTCTAAGCCCACAGAGATGGTCTGTGTGTAAAATACAGAAGCAGAAAATTCAGCATCAGAGACAAATAACAATAAAGGTATGTTATAAACTATATTCTGGCAGCAGTTTCCTTGGTTAAGTCATTGATCATCTTGAAGGGCTAAATTAAAACCCAACATTAATCAGGCAATAGGTATAAAAACATCTTATTTACCAAAACAGAAAAAAGGAGGAAGAAAGATAAAATATGTAAAGTTTTTGAGACCAAATTACATTGTAAGGGAACTGAAATATTTGGGAGACCAAGTCCCAGACAAATTAATCAACTAAGCTAGAAATCATCTGATGTGACTTTGTACTAATTATTTAACACCTGTGTCTCTGTTTCCCATCTGTGCCTGAGTCTCCCACTCAATGTAAAGGTGAGCAAATGATTTCACTCACACACACACCACCACCACCACCACCACCACCACCACACCACCACCACCACACCTCCACCTATCTCAACAGGGATGTTATGAAGCCGAGATCATGTCTCCCGTAGCTCCAGCAGTTATCTGGAGAAAGGCATAGAGGACACTGTCTTAGGTAAGATAATTAAGGATCAGGCTGTTCTTAGAAACACCTCCACAGTATGGAGGCTCCCCCTCCCCATATCATTTGGCTTCAGAGTTGGGCAACCAAAATATGCACATATAACATGCCAAACTCAGGGTTGGGGCAAGCCTCTTTGCAGATACTGTCAGGAGCCCTAGATGTGAATCCCTTCTCACATATATAATAACTACATTCAAGTGTTTAAAAAACTACATTCAAGTGTTTAAAAATCTCTTCTCACATATATTATAACTACATCCGAGTGTTTAAAAAACAAGTGTTCAAAAAACTTTTAAATTACCAGTATCTTTACTGAAATGACCACACTGTTGCCTATTCACGAGGAGAGATGGTTTTTGGGGTATGAGGTGGTAGAAGGCCCTGATCATGAACCCCTGGGCAAGTTCTGGCCCTCAATTTCCACCTCTGTAGTGTGGGCCTAGCAATACTGAGGAAACGCTGCTGGCACAGTCCTGGGCTCATTGAAGGAGCAAAACAAGTACTAAAGCCCTCCTCCCTCCCAGGGCTCTGCTCAATAAATAACAAGTGCTGCTAATCCTTTAATCATGGATCCAGAGGAAAATGAAACAGGAAAGAGTTCACCCATAAATATCTTATCTGTCTTTATTCCCCTATAACTCCTTGACTGGAGCAGAGTAAACAGGCTGCACTTTAATTAGGATTATAACATAGAATGTCCCCAGTAAGCCAGGCTCATAAACTCCAGACAATTAGAAGACTTGTTCCTAATAAACTGTCCCATACCTGGCCTAGTCAATGACAAAAGCAGACCCAGTCCTTTGTCCCAGCTTCCCAAAGAAATCCATTAGCCAGGCACACATGGCTCCAGTGGGATGTGGGGTCAGAGGCTTTCTATTCCGGCGATTGTGGTCTAAGAATAGAACTCCCAAGCACAGGGCAAATGGACTCACATGGATTGTGTTCATCTACTATCCACATTACCATCTGAGGACTATTTAAAGTATAAGGCCAGAAAATGCCCCTCTCAGTGGGAGGACAGATGGGGGAAACAGGCAGGGTATGTTTTTAATATAGTTCTTCTATAACTTATAAATATGCTGCAACTTGTAGAGCCCCAATTTGGGTCCCAGGATCTTGAGATATTCATCCATTCTTATCAGCTCAGATAGCTCACTTGGCTCCTTGTCAACCATTGAGCAAGGAATGTCAAGTTCATTTGACAAATGGAAAAGTGGGAAGAAGCACTGAGAGATAGGACTGCACACTACTAAGTCCATTGCTAATAACAGAAACAGCTAAAGCTGACTGTGTGCTTCTATAGGTCAGGCCCTACTAGGCATTTCACCTTCATTCACTCTAACCTCACAACCTCCCTATAAAGGTAACCATTTATTTTGTTTAAATTTACAACAAGAATACTGAGGTTCTGAAAAATTAAGCAATTTATTCTCATGTTAAAACTTACTAGCCGGGCTCAGTGGCTCAGCCTGTAATCCCACGCCTTTGGGAGGCTGAGGTGAGTGGATTGTCTGAGTTCACGGATTCGAGACCCACCTGGGCAACTTGGCGAGACCTTATCTCTATAATAAATAAAAAATTAGCCGGGTGTGGTAGCGTGCGCCTGTAGTTCCAGCTACTTGGAAGGCTGAGGCTGAAGGATCGCCGGAGCCCAGCAGGTCGAGGCTGCGGTGGCCGGGAGCGGCCACTGCACTCCAGTCTGGGGGACAGTGAGACTCCAACTCAAAAAAAAAAAAAAAAAAAACTTACTTACATGTGGCCCAGCCAGGATTTACATCCACGTCTATCTGAGACTCTCATTGTCTGGGGTTTTTCCTCCCTCTCTTGATTTCTCTCTACTAACTTATAAATGCAAGGAATGTATAATCCAAAACCATGCTCTAAACATTAGATCTCATACTTTATTACCAATGTCATCAATTTGACGAGCAAAGAGAACTAAGAAGTCCAAGGCCAACAGCAAAGTCTTGAGGGACATAAACCATAACTCCAATTAGCTAGACAAAACAGATAATTCCATATAAAAGGAACCTTTACGAGAAAAGACCTTCAGCCTCTATGAAGACTTCATCCCATCATGTCTCCCATCCTGAAACTCTTTCACTTCAGCTGGCTTCTATTCTGAATCCACACCAAGGACTGATTCAGCATCTTCCCATCACAAACCCAAAAGCAAGTTATTTGGGAAGATTTTATTTTGCAGAGCTACTTCCCTAGCCAGTCTCCCTGCCAAAGACTGCTTGTGAAACTTCAAATTCCCCAGAATACATCCAAAGTGACAACTCCAGGCCTTTACCAAGTTCAACAAACTGGTTGCAATTTGTCAGATCATGGGCAAGATTAATTCCCTAAGCCTCTTATTTCCACCTCTTACACAGTTACCTTCATTGAAATCTTTAGCATCATTGGAATCATCAATAGAAGTTAGAAGAAAAATAACATCTAAGAATTTAGCAGCAAAGGTAAGCATGAAAAAGTAAATGTGATACAACCCAAACTAAGCTGGGCACTTTACCTGAAGTCTGCGTGACTCATTTAATCCAGCACTAAGATTAAATGGTCTAGGGCTCTACAGGGCTTCCCAATAGAAACCTCCATGCTTTTCCAAAGTTCTCCAGGTCCTGGATCTGATAAGGTTACCACTCCCATGGAGAAACTGACAACAATTGGTCACATTCTTTTCTCTACCCTCCTCCTCTCCATCAAATGAAGATAGCTAACTACCATTTGTGTTATCTAAAGAGGCTAACTTGCAGAAGTGATGTGGCGTGATAAATGGAAAGTATGGGGAAACTCAAATAGTCAAAGCACATAGTTACCATAAAAAAGAACATGCTGCTAACCAAGTTAACAGTTGTCAAGTCTATAGCCCGTATCTCCCCTACACCCACTTCCCATAAATCTTAATCAAATCAGGAGAGAAGGTGATATGAGGCTCTAAAGCTCCATGCACCACTCTTAAGGAAGAAAAAGACTCCTTTCTTCTAAGAGGGGTGCCCTGGCTATAATCTTTTGAGGTAGTTGAATGGACTTGGTGTTCTGAGTAAGAAAGAAAAAAAGGAAATAAGTTTTTTTCCCCATTTAGAGAAATGAGGAAGTGTAACAGTTTATATACAGTCTTAAACCCTTTCAGGAGAGCCTGGGGTAACACCACAATTTCATATTGAGTTCTACTTAAAGACATGCCTTTTGCAAATGTGAATGTATAGGTTGTCAATATTAAATAATAATCATATAGGGTGTTGCCTTACTAAACCCAGTCAAGTCAAATAAAGGTCATTGAGTGATAGTGATAGTGACAATACAGATCTTGGCTAATAACATCACTATCCCAGTCCTGTGGGAAAAAGCTACCTGGAAACATTCCTCTCTATCAATCACACCATCAGACAAGGAAGCTGGGTAATCGATCCTATTTCCAGACACTAATATATTCAAATCAATTAATCAGTACTCACTGAGTGACTAGAAAGTGGCCAATACTCCACTGTGTGCTATAATATACATCAGGCATTTCTAGACTTGCTCTCCAACTTTCAAAGGCAAATCAGGTTCAATCCCAGCATGAAAGACTGAACAACAAATCAAAGAGCATTTAAACCAATGAAGAAAGTTTAGTCCAGACAGCCAAGGTGCCCCTATCTTTCTCAGACACAAAACTCACTCAGACTGAGAGGAACATGAGAGAAGCTGTTCCATCAACCAAGTAGATCGAGATTGTGTCTAAGGAAAAAGCAAGACAAATGGGAAGTCTATGTCTAGAGACCTGGTCTACTCTTTCTCTCCAGATTCCTTAAAAGAAAGGGCCATCCCCTCCCCTATCTCAGTCTAAGGCACACAAAGTACAAAAATTTTAAACAAAAGAGGAAGATCTGAAGAACACTAGCAACTGTCATGAGTTTCCCTTTGACTCGAAGACTCTTGGCTCTAGCCTGGGACAGCCAAGAGTCCACAATCAGAAGCATCTTGTGTCCTGTTCGTCACTAGGTTAGAGCCCCAGCTAAGAATAGCACCCCATTCATGCCGCTGTGTACACATCCTTTTCATGTACTGCTTTCTCTTGTACATTCTCCAAGGTAAATCGGCACAGAGCAGCAGTTTTATTCCCTGTCCAGTCAACAAAAAGGCACTACCTAGAGGAATTCCATTCCATAGCAGAGTGTCACAGGGATACGTGGGTCACAGACTTCCCCTCTGAAGCTCTAAACACAGACTTATACTTAGAGATTGTAACCCAATGGCAATAGACAGGATGTCCGGTACCTGCTCAGAACTTCACCTCTGTGCATGTCCTAAACTTAAAGAAAACTAGAAGGCTACGAAATTGGTCTCTTTTTATTAGGTTGAATCATGTAAAATTACCTACAAATGGTAATTGCATATGATTCAACTTAATAGAAGCCTAAAAAGCAAATTGAGCATTTTGCTAATAAACAAGAAAGCAAAAATCCATTGTTTTCCAGGTGGCTCCACTACGAAACACCTTGTAAGACAGGCCTGGCATCGATTAAGAGACATGGATTTGCTCATGGTTCCATATCCATATCCATATTTATTCCTTGGCCTCAGAGCTCACTAAGGAATAGGCAAGTGAACAATATGGAAACTGCTACTCTAAAGAAAGACAAGTACAAAATTGGAGGTGTGTATATAGCTCAATTACAACATTTCTCACACTATATATTGCTTGGTTGTTTGTATGTGGGCCTCACCAATTAGATGATGCACACTCCAAGGCAGGAATCATGCCCTCTTTGTCTTTGAATCCCCAGGATACAGCACAGATCTTGCACACAGTCTGTGCTAAATGATGTTTGTTCCATGACTGAATGACTTAGAGGCCTCTTTGTAAAAATGAAGCAAGCAATATTTCTATTAAGAACTTTTAGGCTCTTATATTTTAAACCAGACAATTAATTATGGCACAAAAAAGAGAATAACAGACTCCTGATTATAGAACTGCAAAGAAAAGCAGAAAGGGTAGGGGGAAGCTACACTTTATAATCAAAATAAGTCTGAAATTACAGACTAAAGTCTGTCTCTAACTGGGAGTATGGCATCTTTTTCTCTCTCAATTTAGTATCATTTTATTTCCATTGACTTTCCTACTTCACAAGTACAGAACCATCAAGAGCAAATAATATAAAAGGTGTTTTGTGAACTAAAGCAAAGAGGACAAGACCCAAACCACCACAGCTCACTTTTCATTTATTTTTGGAAAAGAATGTCCACTGGGGTTGGGGGCTGGGAGTGAGAGCGGCAGCATTATTCCCTCTAGGGCTGGGATGCCTTTTATGAATTCAAAAACAGCCCCCCAAAATCTAATTCATATGGACACAAAAACAGGTAATTAAATGTTGAATTAAAGGATCAAGTCGAAGGCAGAGATTAGGCTGCCAAGTGGTTAGAGTTGAAGGAGATAAAACACACAGACAGACAAACACAACAGACACACGTGTGTGCACATATGTACACAATGTCTACACCCTTCTTAGACTTAAGTCTTTCTCTCCTTTCTAATAAACAAAGCTATGGAAAAGATCAGCACAGAGGCCTTCCTGACATGAAATCTGTTATATATACATTAACTTCTAAAAGAGACTGGCCCAAGTACCATACTGCTATGGAAGTAGAGGAAGTCTTTATCCTAATGAATTGATCTCATCAATTTAACTGCACATTTGACCAAGACCTTTTGTGGGTCTGATAACCCTTGGGAGGCCCTTAAGTGAAGCTGTCCCCAGGGTGGCCCACTCCATCACAACCAGTAGCAGACAGGAAAGGGCCATTGGGGAGAATCTTATTTTATTATGTAAATCAGAGGAAGCCACATTTAGCTCTTTTCCTCTACTGCAGCATCCTTATTTCTACCCAGTACAACCAGCAGAGATAGAAGAGGAAGTCTGTCTGCACAAATAAAAATCACAAGCCTAACTGTTTCTATTTAATGGTGGATGATCCTTCACAAGCTCCTAACTATGAACACTCACAGTTAAATTTCTCTCTCTTTTTCTCTCTCAAACCCATTTCAATCCATTTACTTACAAGGAGTGGAAGAGGTGACATAAATAGCAAAGGGTGAAGGTCAAGTTCAGAAGCCCTGTAGGAAAAGCAGAGTCTTTAGAGGCACACTTTGGGATCCTGGATCCCCATTCATCAGAACTTAATTTCTCTAAACCTCAGGTCCCCATCTTTATAATGGGGATAATAATACTCACCTCACAAAGCTGGTGTGGGATTGTTGTTTTGTTTTGTCTTGATTTGTTAACGCTTCTAAGGCCACAGGTTTTATGAGGGCTGTATGACTTAATTCTGTCTCAGGGAAGCAGAAACCGGATATGAAACAAAGAAGAGTAACATCCAGATATGGCCTAGGCATGAAAACATTCTACTTGCCTGCATGCATGGCTGGGATGCCAATGTTTCAAGGAGTCAGAGGAACCTCCCACAGTGATGGGTACAGCACACTTCCCTAGACATGCTCAGTCCCACTGCAAAATTCTCTTCCTATTCTAGAATTCCTGAGTTGACCAACTTTATCCAGTTCAGAATAAAATCAAAAGACTACCAAAATCAGTCAATGTCTTTCTTTTTAAGGAACATAAAAGTAACTCAGTAAAGACCCATATAATTCATTCTAACATGAAATCAGCCTTGCTAATAAATAAAGTTACTCCTTCAATCAAAACCAACACTCTTCTCAAGACATCTGTCAAAAATTCTAACTGCTGCAGACAAGTGCAAAATCTGGCCACAGCAGCATAAAATTCCTCTGGCTAAAAAGTACATCAAGAACTTTTCTTTTAACTTCCAGGCCAGGGTATTTTATATCACTTTAAAGTCAGCCACTCCTCTTTTTTTGGGAAGGGGGACTGGAAAGGTAGTCTCAAACTACTGTCTCCTTCCCTTTACTGATGTTTCCTTCCAACCTTCCAAAAAAGGGAAGACTCTGACATTTGAAATTAACCTTGCAAAGAAATTCTGTTTTCCAGCTCACATTCATTTTGTTTGTCACCTTCCTGACTAAGAGGCCCACAGACTAGCACTTTTTTAGATTCATTTCTGGCTGTGAGTAAATTTGTAAAGACTGGATTTGTGGTATCTGCTGAGTACCAAAAGTGTAGAAGGACAAATGACCATAGCCCTCTCTTAAACTCAGTCTAGAACCAACCTCATGCCAACAGCTAGAAAAATTACTTCCGTCAACACTGCTCCCAAATTCAGCCCTTCCACCCTCTGCCCAGCTCCTGGTGTAGGCCCTGGGATCCACACTGCTGTTTGTTTTGGCACCTACAATCAGTTTGTTCACAGGCATCCAGACTACAGAGCAAAAGGAGTTTCAGAAGGGCCCTCCAACAAGGGAGAGGCCTGGTAGGAAAGTGACAGGCAAGGTCTAATGTCTCACAGTAGTTTGTTTTCACTGCCACTTCGACTTTACCTACCACCTGCCAGAAGCTATTCAAACACTCTGAGCAATGCCCAGCCACAAGGATCCTTCTAATTCTCTGGAGTCAAGAGGGGGCCTACCTTGTTCCCAGAAAGCCAAACGCAAGTGTCAGTTTTCTCCCTCTAGGCAGTCTCTTTAGATTTAAGAGTTCCTTTCACCCTACCTAGAAGGACCCACAACCCTTAAAATGAGAAGCAACACTGAAAACAAACTGTACTCATCACTCAACTGGTAAAAGAGTAGACCTTGTATCAAATCCTTGCTGGCTCCCAAAGAACTGTCCTCTGTAAATGGAAGTAATAACACAACATGCCTTGTTGTGTCTTCTTCCAGGGCTGTGGAGAATGAGATAATATATACTTACTACAGTGCCCGGCACACAGTAAGCACACAATAAATATTAGTTATTATTGATATTATTTTTATTACTCTAAGAATGAAATATAGTTACTAAGAGAGTAAAAGACACATTGCTCCAACCCAAGTATAAAAACTCCATATCAATTTTCAGTTTTCAAGCAAACAAGGAACTAGTACAGCAAAAATTCCAAACAACTGATACTCTAAAGGTTCTTATTTGGATTTTGAGTACATTATATGCAGTGCTACATACATAGATCCACTTAGTCAAGAAAGAGCTGTTTGGCACCAACTACATATATAGCACTGAATCAAGTGTTTGTGGATGTGTGTACACATATACATATATACACACACACATATATATATATATACACACATACACAAATAATTAAGAACATACATTTGTGTGTGTGTGTGTGTGTGTGTGTGTGTATTACTTCTGAGCACCCAGGCCAGGTACCATATTAGGAGATACTGAAGATACACAAATAAATAAGACATGAGTGCTGCCTTCCCAAAGCTTACAGTCTAATAAGAGAATTATGAGTATAGATGCTAAGCTAAAATGCCTATAGCAATCAGTGGATGCAAAAAAGAGAGAAACATACATAGATGATGCTTTCTTAGCCGATTTATCAGCTATACTGACATACTTATCTGACATACTTCAACTACTCTTTAAAATACACTGGCTGAGACCCATAGCACACCAAAGTCTGGTTACTAGTAGGCACTTCTCTTGTATATCTGCTCAAATTTGCTTCCACCAGTCAGGCTGGTTGGCTCCCCAGGGTCAGTAGTCTGTTCACTAGATATACTTGTTATTTTAATTACATAATAAATTATCATGCAAACTGATGAAATGAGTATAAGAAAGGTGTCTCTATAAAAAATAAGTTGAATGCTTTGTTCAAAAGAAACCATCAAGAGAGCGGGAAGACAGCCCACAGAATGGGAAAAAATATTTGTCAACTGTATATCTGACAAAAACCTAACTTCTAGGATCTACAAGGAACTAAAATGTGTCAAAAGGGAAAAAACAAACAGCCTCATTAAAAAGTGGGGAAAAGACATGAATAAACACTTCTCAAAAGATGATATATGGGCAACCAACAGACACATGAAAAAATGCTCAGCCTCACTAATCATCAGAGAAATGAAAACCCAAACCACATTGAGATGCCACTTAACTCCAGTAAGAATGGCCATCATTAATAAAACAAAAAACAACAGATGCTGGCAAGGATGCAGAGAAAAGGGAATGCTTCTACACTGCTGGTGGGGATGCAAACTAGTGCAACCTCTATGGAAAACAGAGTGGAGACTTCTAAAAGAACTAGAAATTGACCTTCCATATGACCCAGCAATCCATCTACTGGGAATATACCAGGAGGAACTCATCATTCTACAAAAAAGATACCTACACATACATGTTTATTGCAACACTATTCACGACAGCAAAAACATGGAACCAACCATGCTGCCCATCGAAACTGGACTTGATTTTAAAAAATGTGGTACCTATACACAATGGAATATTATACAGCCATAAAGAAACACAAACATATGGACTTTGCAGCAACTTGGATGGATTTTGAGTCTATCATACTCAGTGATCTATCACAGAAACAAAGAACTGAGTACCACATGTTCTCACTCATAAGCGGACCCTGAACATTTACCATAATACTATAAGAAAAGGATTGAGAGTAGTGGGACACTGCCAAGGGAGGAAGGGGGGGGCACATAACATCAATAAGGGTCCCTGATCTCAAACCAGGCAAAGTGGGGGCCCAAAGGGAGGCCCAAACTTTACCTGTACAATGACCACTTATATACCTGGTCCTGAATTATACTCCACATCTTTAAAATAAATAAACAAATAAGTAAATAAATATAGGAGGAAGGTCATTATGTGTGTGAGAGTGTGTGTGTGTATGTGTGTGTATGTGTGTTTGTGTGTATGTGTGTGTGAAAATGGGAAGAAAATTACATCCCAATCTTCTGTAAAAGGAAATCAATAAAAATCTGATATTGAAAAAAAAAAGGTGAATGCATTGTAAAGATTTGATGAAGGCAGGTTGCTAAAAAAAAAAAAAAAAAAACTGCTGCTGAATTAGATAGGGGCAAGGCAACAGTAAAAGGTTGTAGTGGTAGAGCTTAAAAATCTGGAATTATTCTGTATTTTCTTTCTCAAATGTATTTAAGAAGTTGCTTCACTTACAGAAACTGAAACTAAAAATCACAGATGATCTATTAAGGATGTACTTTATTTATGAAGGAATATCAACAGAACTCCACCTAGAGGATCCACACTCTAAGCAAAAGCCCTGGCCCACATCAAAATATTTGAGAATACATACACATTTATGTATTTTTAAATTAAAATAAAATGCTAGCCAGGTGTGGTGGCCCACGCCTGTAATCCCAGCACTTTGGGAGGCCGAGGCGAGAGAATTGCCCTAGCCCACGGGTTCGAGACCAGCCTGGACAACTTGGCAAAACCTCATTTCTACAATAAATCAAAAAATTAGCCAGGCATGATGGCACACCTGTAGTTCCACTAACTTGGAAGACTGAGGTGGAAACATCACCTGAGCCCAGCAGGTCGAGGCTGCGGTGGCCGTGAGCGTGCCACTGCACTCCAGTCTGGGTGACAGAGTGAGACTCTGACATAAATAAATAAATAAATAAATAAATAAATAAAATGCTAGCCAGGTGGGGCAATGCACATCTGCAATTCCAGCTACTCAGGAGGTTAAGGCAGGAAGATTGCTTGAGCCCAGAAGTTCAAGACAAACCTGGGCAACACAGTGAGACTCCATCTCAAATAAATAAATAAAATGCTTAGAAACTGTTTTTTTCTTTGTTTGTTTAAGATTCTCTGTTTTAAATGACTTTGGGGATTAACTAACCAACTACGAGTCCAATTGCCCCAGATAAGAAGGTGTCCCTAGCCGGGCTCGGTGGCTCAGCCTGTAATCCCGCGCTTTGGGAGGCTGAGGTGAGTGGATTGCCTGAGCCGGCGGGTTCGAGACCTGCCGGGTTCGAGACCCGCCTGGGCAACTTGGCGAGAACTCATCTCTACAATAAATCAAAAAATTAGCCGGGCGTGGTAGCGCGCGCCTGTAGTTCCTACTTAGAAGGCTGAGGCGGAAGGATTGTCGGAGCCCAGCAGGTTGAGGCTGCAGTGGCCGGGAGAGGCCACTGCACTCCAGTCTGGGCGACAGAGTAAGACTCCAAGTCAAAAAAAAAAAAAAGAAGGTGTCCCTAGTATACCTGCCAATTTTTTAGATTAATAGCAAAATGAGTTTATATTCACTTGGGCCAATCCAACTAGGCAGCAGAAAAGGTTGGCCTAGGATTTTATAAAATAGACCTGTTAAATATATCTCACATAGATAAAGTACAGGTGAAACACTGCATTTTTGCCATATTTTCAAAGACCAAGATGCCAAAGCTTGTGAGCATGAGCTGTTCATTCTAGCTACTTATAGCCTGAAGCACAGACCAAGGGATGAAGGATGTCCCAAATGCTACTTCAGCTTTGGTCACAGGTCTGAATACAGCCTATCAAGTGATCCAAGCATCTGATGCTCCAACCTTGTGATGTAACTCTGCAAAAAGAAAGTATGGTGGGCTGGGCACAGTGACTCATGTCTATAATCCCAGAGCTTTAGGAGGCCAAGACAGGAGGATCACTTGAGGCCATGAGTTCAAGACCAGCCTGAGCAACATAGTAAAACCCCATCTCTGCAAACAAAAAACAAAAAAATTAGCCAGGTGTGGTGGCTCATACCTACAATCCTAGCTACTCAGGAGACAGAAGTAAAAGGATTGCTTAAACCCAGGAGTTTGAGGTTACAGTAAGCTATGATGGTGCTGCTGTACTACAGTCTGGGCAACAAAGTGAAACCCTATCTCTAAGAAGAAAAAATACAGTCTCAGGTGATATTTTACCAAGAAAAGGTACAAGTACCAATTATCAAGGAGAAGTGAAATCCATTCCCAAAACCCATTTTGTAGTCAGTTTCCTACATTTCAGTTTATTTGCCTAAAATGCTGGATTCCTGCACCACATAATAAGATTCCACTCACTGAAACTGAACCAACATCATTAGCTTCTCACCAGAGCATTCTGCCATCAAGATGCAGTCTGTCAAGGGAGGCAGCACAGGGCCTCATGTCAAGAGAAGTCTGCAGCAGCAGAAAAACAAGTGAAAAATGAGCCTTCAGTGGAGTTTCAGTCACCTGACAATAGTCTTAAAAGAGATATTTAACATATAGAGGATACCATTGATGAAGGAAGGAAAAATAACTAACCAAAACCGGCAATGGTATGAGAGGAGGGAAAAGAACTGGGGAAGCCTTTGTATATTGAGAGCAGAGTTTATTTTTACTCTCTGCCAACTGAGGCAAGGTAATTCTATAAGCATCATTTAACTTTCTCACTAGAAACAAAATAGAGTAAGTCGTTAATGCCTTGCATTCAACACTTCCAACTCTAGAATCACTTGTTTTTTTCCCCGAAAATTAAATTGATTCTCACAGAATGGCACCCAAATGTGTGCTTTCAAAGGCAGGTCCCCAAACTGATGGATTCTCAATGAGAGGATGGGAAGCATTTTCCATTTCGACTCAGGAAATCTGTGGGTTTCATTTTCTTCATTGGGGGGTAGGCCTAGATGACTTCTAAAATCTTCTCCTTCCCAAACTGTCATTTCAAAGAAACAAAAGAAAATGAGTTTTAATTATAGCTGTCGAATTTTAAGTCAGGTATCAGTAAGAAATTTCTAATTTGAGAGCTGTCAATCAGTGAAACAGGTTTCAAAATAGGCTGTGGAATCTTCTTCCCCGGAGACAGTTAAAAATAGGCTAGGCAGCCATCTGTCTTGGTAGGGTACAACCCTTCCAGGAGGCCAGCATCAGAACAAAACCCTTCCTCCCACCCAGGGAGTCTACGAATAAGAAGCCATTAGGGATACCGAAGAAAAAAGAAAGGAGGCAGAAGCCCATCTGGGCCCAGGTAAAGTTGTGGGTGAGGCAACTGAGATTTCCTGTGAAAAGGGAAGACAGGAGCTGCAAAGCAGAATATGGGGTGGGGGAAGACAGGAAATAACCACATGGCTCTGAGCTCTTTGGGGAGGGCTGAGCCAATCTGCTTCCCAGCTGTGGCAGATCAGTTGGTCCTAAGTACTGGGAGTTCTGCCACAGCTCCTTGGGGAGGGTATTATTCCCCTTCCTAGCTCCCAAACGAATGCATACATAGCCTTAGTGGAAAATGAGAACTGTCAAATAAATCCAAAATCTCCCCAGGTGACCAGCAGCACCCACAGAATATCTCCAAAAAAGTTTTCCTTTAAATACACTGTCTTTTTCTTTTTCTTTTTTTTTGTCCTTTGCCACATTCCTTGACCATCTCTACTCCACCCATTTTTTTACAGTTCTTAACATTTCTTTCATTACTATGGAAAGCTCTCTTGGGGCATGAAAAGGAATGAAACCTTCATGGACTTTTGGAAAAGACAGCATTGCTATGGCCTGCGACCTCTGCAAAACCGGAACTATCCCTCTCTGCAGACATGAGTAGCTCTTTGCCCCCGTTTCTGTGTAAACACTTCAGATATACACACAATTGGGCTCTCAAATAAGTCTATGTTCCTATCACTGTGTCTTCCTGAGGTGTACTGGAATCGGCCACATGGCATGGTCACATGGGTATTCAGGTACCTTGCTTTGCTGGTAGACAACACAGGAAGCCCACTGTTTTCGAAGCCCCTGTAGTGCAAGAGGCCCCTGCAGGGGGAGAGGGGAAGGCAGCGAGGTCAAGGAGTCGACATTAGGGACTCACCAAGCTAAGGTTGGCAGCAAAATAAAGACAAAGTCAAGGATGGCCACCAGTTATTGAGAGCTAAACACTGGGGAGTACAAGGCAAAACCAGTGCCTGAAGCTCAGTTCTCTAAAATAGAATTTTTTCTTGTTGTGATTGCCAGTTAAGGAGAAACCTGAAGCTCAAGCACAGCATAGTCTGGTGATTTTTCCCTCTTCAGCAAAACCAAAAAATGTATAAAGATAACTAAAGGAAAATCAATACTCTAAGGCCCAAGATTTAAGATGAACCTTTGCAGAGGAGAAATGTGAGTCTGTTCTGTCCTTGTAGCTGTCCTAGATCAGATAAAATGGAGCTTTTACTCTAACAGAAGATACCAGGCTTATTGACAGCAGGAGATAATGGATATGAAAGGGTCCTGAAAATTCAAATAGCCCAAAACAAATAAAAGGGATTATCATTACAGTACAGGGCCACCCCCAAGTGGGTGGCTAAATAGAAGCAAATGTCACCTAGAAAAGCAGAGACTGCCATTCTGGGTCATCTTCTGTGGCCATTGCAGGGGTTTATCGAAGGAACTCATCTTCCATCTTGCTGGTCTAGTGGCAAAGCTGGCTATGAGAAGGGGCGGGTCCCTTCCTTTGCTGGATGTCACACAGCTAACTCCAGGGAACAGTTTTGGTCCAGCAGCTGGGCAGACATCCCGACTCTGGAATGTACTGGATACTAGAGTCAAAATCAGGACTTAGGAACAGTACATTGGAAAGTATCTCTCTTTAGAACCTAACTCAGGTACAGAAAGAGGAAATTTGTCTGGGACCTGCTCTATTAGCTATGAAACTCAGGATTTGCTCATTTTTCAGAGCTGAGCTTTTCAACACCTTTGGGATTCATTCATCAGATACAGAATTCCCACTGCTTAAGGCCTTGGGGAACTGCAACCAAGCAGCAGAAAACTGGTTTCCAAGGAGGAGACTAAGCAGACAATATAGAAATAGAGCATCCTCTAGAGGTTATCTTGACCACCATCCCACTACCTCATGCCTACACCCCTCCAGCAGGCTACCAGGAAGCAAGTGCAGACAGGTGAGTGGGTGTCCTGTTTTTCAAGCTTTCCTAGGAAGGATGACCTACATTATCTTTCTATAGCCTGGAGCTGGTAAAAGAAGGGAAGGAAAGAACTAACAATGCAGTAACCAACCCACTAACTTCCCATTCACTCTCATAACTCAACACGATGAGACTGGCTGGCTAGCTGCCAGTATTCTCTCCAGAAGGATATAGCTGAAAGACTGTCAAATCAGAGTGTGGGATAGTGAAAAGAGCATTGGATTAGAAATCAAAAGATGGAGTAGGGATGGAAGCAGGGGATTAATGCAAAGGAGCATGAGGAAACTTTCTGGAGTGACAGATATGTTCAATATATTGATTACCATTGTGGTTACACAAGTACATACAAATATCCAAATTCACTGAACTATAAGTTTAAAACATGTGCGTTTAGGCCGGGCTCGGTGGCTCAAACTGTAATCCCAGCACTTTGGGAGGCCAAGGCGAGTGGATTGCTGGAGCCCGTGGGTTCGAGACCAGCCTGGGCAACTTGGTGAGACCTCGTCTTTACAATAAATAAAAAAATGAGCCGGTAGCGCACACCTGTAGTTCCAGCTACTTGTAAGGCTGAGGCGGATGGATCGCCGGAGCCCAGCAGTTGACGCTGGGGTAGCCATGAGTGTGCCACTCCAACCTGGGCAACAGAATGAGACTCCAACTCAAAAAAAAAAAGTGCATTTTATTGTATAAAAATTATACCTCAATAAGGTTATTTCAAAAAGAAAAAATACTGCTGGGCATGGTGGCTCATGCCTGTAATCCCAGCACTTTGGGAGCCCGAGATGAGAGAATTGCCTGAGCCTAAGGGTTCAAGATCAGCCTGGGCAACTTGGCAAGACCTCGTCTCTACAATAAATCAAAAAGTTAGCCAGGCATGGTGGCACACATTTATGGTTTCAGTTACTTGAAAGGCTGAAGCAGAAGGATCGCCTGAGCCCAGCAGGTCAAGCCTGTGGTGGTCATGGGCATGACACTGTACTCTAGCCAGGGTGAAGGAGTGAGAGATAGAATTAAAAAAGAAAGAAAGAAAGAAAAAAATTTGCATTCTAAATCCTGGCTCTGCCCTTATTAACTGCATGAACCCGGGCATGTCTCTTAGTCTTACCCTACCTAATGCCTCGGTTTTCTCATCTTTTAAATGTGGTTAATAATTTCTGCCCTGCTTTACCTCATAGGATATTTAGATCAAATGAGATAATACATGTGAACCCACTTTAAAATGCACAAAATGCTAAGCAAACACGAAGTAACTATAACTGTGTTTGTTCCACAATTCTTGGGACTTCTCTTGCTACATATTTTCTGCTGATGTAAAGAAGAGAAAATTCTGTTCTATTTAGTTGATGATGATTCAAAAATCTTTCCTCCATGGTTCAAAAACCTGAGTATTCTTTCTACTTGCTTCAGACTATGTGCTTGCCCACCTCTTCACTACATAAATGTGTCTTACTGTGGGAGCAGAGGTCCTTTCGGCTCCCACAGATATGCACCCCAGCAGGGAAGCACAGCCACTGAACACAGCCACCAACCAGAATGCAGATATCAAGGCAGATACCATTCTGAAACTATGGACTCTTCCCTTCCTGGGGAAACTAGCAAGTTGACATTTTATACATTGCTACAGAGAGTTCTTTCTGGTCAAGGAAACAGAAAAAAATACAGGATCTTCTCACAGAAGGACAGAAAGGAGAAAAACACCTAAGCCAGGGCAGTTAAGTACAAATCTACTCAGTCAGGAGAATTAGCTAAAAGGAACTGCAAGGAACTACTCCAACAACTGCATTTTAAAAATGAGGAAACATTCTCAGAGAGGGCAAGACTTCAAGGCTAAGCAAAATCATTAAGTAGATCCAACTGCAGGTGTCTCAACCTTTAATTGTAGCCCCATATACATACCTCCTTTCTCCCTAGGGTGCCCTTCCGCCCTAAACTGGCATCTGTCATCTTAGACCCTCCTTGTACAAAAAACAAATGCAATCTCACACTAAAGCAAAATGAGCAAATAGTCTTTTGTGTGAGATATATGAAAAGAGCATTTTAAAGATACAAAGCTAAAAGTACAAGAGACATCTTCAGACTATCTGCCTATAGGGGATCTTGACAACAGCCCTAAAATCATACCCAGTAGGTGGTTTTGTACCCTTAGGCAGAGAGAGTACTAAAACTTGAAACTATTCCAGATAAGTTCAAGTGGGCTTACAAAGAAGTTCAAGTGGACCTGCAAAGTGATGGATCTTATCTGCATGCCTGCCTTACCATTCTACAGAGTCGGTGCTGTAAGATGCAACACTGTCTTACAGAAAGGTGTTACACATCTTGCATAAATGGGAATCAGAGCTCCACATACACCCCTGCCACTGCCATTCTTCCTTGCAAATGCTCGTTTTAAGTCCATATGTTAAGAATACGATTCATTCTGGTTTCACTTAGCAGAGAAATAAAACAAGTCCCACATTTTTCCTAGTCCAAGCCACCATCATTTCTCACTTGATTACTGGAAGACACTTACAACCAGTACCTTTTCTTCCACTTTTTACCCACTAACACCCATTTCCAAGCAAGCAGAGTGATCTTATAAATAAATAAATCGCACGTGTCATTCTCCTGCTTACTGCCTTCCAGTGACTTCCTACTGCACTGGTTGTCAAATGCAGAGTCATTACTGTGTTCTCTAGGCTCTGTAGGGTGTGACCCTAACTGCCTATTCCACCTCACTCCATATTACTCTCCTACTTGTTCACTACCCTCTGGTCACACAGATCTTTTTGTTCCTCAAAAATACACATCCACCCTCAGATCCTGGCACCTGCTGCGCCCTGTCCCCAGATCTTCCCTTGGCTGTCTTCTTTTTATCACAGTGTCCTTCAAGAGGCCTTCCCTGACCATACATGGTTAAGTAAGTTCTCTCTTTCCTGCCAGCCACCCTTGAGAACACCACCTTGTTTCTATTTCCTTCAGAATACTTGACTATCTTAATATATCCTATTAATTTATCCATTTATTTGTTTGTTGTATATTTCCCTCACTAAGACTATAGCTCCATGAAAGCAGGGACTTGCTCTGTCTTGCCTAGCACCAGACAAGAGCCTGGTACCTAGTGGACATACGAGTACATCACTATGTGCTGAGTACATGAATAAATGAAGCACAGAGTGAATGAGTAATTCAATGAAAAAATTTTTTTAAATAAACCAAACCAAATACCTTTAAAGACAGAGTAGGACCCTCTGATAGGCACCACAGAGACCGTGTCCTGGGTCACACCTGTACTCACAAGAAATGCCAGCGCCGGCATCTGGTTCAAATACATCTATAAGATGCAAGAGTAAGATCAAGTGCTTCCATCAGGTATTTCCATAATTTAAAATTAGCATTCATAGGTTGAGATACCTATAATACCAACTTTAGCATCGATCTGAAGGAAGCCTATTCATTTAAACTGACAAAAACATGCTGTTATTTTCATTTCCATTACAAAGTGCGTCAATGTAGCAGAAACATTTTGATTGATTGAATGTCTTTCTCTCAATCCAAGACATTGATCAGCTTACCAAGGAACAAAATAGTTCAACAACTCAAGTCAAAAGCACAGAAACCTTTTTTCTTTACTTATAAGGCATAAGTAAAATATTTAAAATACAAAAAATAACTAATACTTATCCTGGCACTTTGGGAGGTGGAGGCAAGAGGATTGCCTGAGTCCAGCGGTTCGAAACCAACCTGGGCAACTTGTAGAGACCTCGTCTCTACAATAAATCAAAAAATTAGCTTGGTGTAGTGGCATGCACCTGTAGTTCCAGCTACTTGGAAGGCTGAGGCACAAGGACCACCTGAGCCCCAAGGACCACCTGAGTCCAGCAGATAGAAGCTGTGCTAGTTTTGTGAGCGTGCCACTGCACTCCAGCCTAGGAAACAGAGCGAGACTCTGATTCAAAAAGAAAAAATTACTAATACTTAAATTTATCTTTTAGGAGACACTAAACTGAGACACTGTCACTTGTTCTGCAGGGAAAAGGTAAGATATAACTATGTGTGTATATGTATGTGTGCATAAATCTCTCTCTTTCAACAAGTAACCAGAAGAACTCCTACTACAGCTGCCTGTGGAACATTGCCTCCACACCCCAGTAAGTGATGTACCACTTCATCTCCATCAAGACCTTAATTCCTGCCCCTGTAGAAAATAAATGAGATAACAGAACGAAAAGCACTTTGAGTATCTAAAAGAAAGAAACTATTGAAATCCTGAAAGAAAAAAGCAAGTACAAATAGTCTCTGTGAGGAAAAAAAACTGTTGCATAAAAAGGGTCAAGGTGTTAATTGCTGAAGAGTACTTCGGATTGAAGAGACAGATCCTCGACTATCCTTCTGAATCCTTCAGTCCCGTCCTTTTTTTAAGGATCTGCAGTGATTTTGTCCCCCCTTTCCTGTCAGTCTGTTTATTTGTGGCCTTTTGACAGCCAAAATGCTAGGAGCCTCTGAGGTGTGGCCCAGCCAAGCAAGCCAGCACAAGTTTCCACCACACCCAGGCTTCAGCCTGGTAGAAAATGCAAATGGCCAAAAGAGTTTTAATGAGTTGTTAATGATTTAAGTATTTACGGTGATATGCTTGCAAGATAAGACAAAAGGAACCTAAGAGCAGTGAAACAAATCAAACCAATAATACATTCAACAGTGATGAATACAATTAAACAACTTCTGCATAAATTTAGAAAGCTTCCATAATAGAAGTAGGACTAAAAGATCTAAAGTCTAGCCTTTATTGCCTCCACTCAGAAGCCCACCTTTGCTAACAAAGTATTCTACCCTTTTCTTTAAACCCTCCTAGAATTCAATAGACTTCCTTCTTAAGTGTATCTTGTTGCTCCACAAATGCTTGGCTTCTTTCTAATGTCAACCCTGCCTTTCATCTGCTTACTGAGGACAGGACTAAACTTGAGTTGTTCCTTGTAGACAAAAGCACAATGGTTGACACTAAAGATCGCCTATTTGAAGCAAAACTGGTTTTAAATAGGTCAATGAACTCCATGCTTACGGGTTCTCACACTTGGTATAGTTTTCTAAAACACCCCAACAAGATAAGAGATTGAAAACTGGCTCCCTTGGCTAGTTGAGAATCTCAAAAAAAAAAAAAAAGGGGTCGGGGGGAGAAAGAAAGGCCCTGATGGAATCACCCTGCTAGGGAACCAGCACACATGTGCCATTCTTTTGTACAATATTTTTGCAAGTATTTGATTTTATTCATCCAAATTTATCCAACTTAGGGATAAAAAGGAATAGTAAACCACCAAAATAGATCTGTAAGAAAGACCTCCAATTTCCCATTCTCAGCTCCAAAATAAATTAGTCAGTTTAACATTAAGTCAAGACATTTAGACTGCAGCTAAATAAGAATGATACTAGGTCATATTAAGATGGCTCTTTAAACTACCAACAAGAATATGTCTTAATCACTTGTAAAGCACCCAACACTATGTTAAACACCAGTGGCAGGTACAAAAAAAGCATGAAATAAATTTCCTGTCATCCACCCCTAACAACCTACAGACAGCCTTCAATTAAATTACGAACAGGGTGCATTGCATAATAATATTTGAAAATTTGTTGTTTGAAGTTGTATTTCACCATAAAAATATGTTATGGTGTTTCCATTCCCAGGCTGGTAGAAAACTATCTTAGCCCATAATATCATTCAAATATCAAGTACTATATGCGCAAATGAAATACAATGTCGGTGTAACATTAGAAATATTTGACTTGTATATTGTGCTTTGTTAGCATAAATTTTACCAGAACACTGTGAATAGGTGGTTATTTGGTAGTACATGGTAATATTTTCAATGGGTGAGGAAATTGAGGCACAGAAAGCCTAAAACATTCACATAGCTACTCAGTGGTGGCAGGCCAATTCCAAATTCCATTCTCTTTCCATTACAGTAAAACTGAATAAGAAATAAGTATAGAATGTTTTGTTTTACTTTGTTTTTCACGACTGGTGTCTAAGAAAGGAGAAATTTTATTTGAGAAAGACAAAGACGTAAATGGAGACTTTTAGTGATTCAAAGGGAGGATTTAGAAGCTTTCAAGGTTGACAGCACTGGTGTTTATAGAATTCATTTCACTTAGAGCCTTGTGGCCAGGCTTTTCCTCCTTTCAGGTTTCTCACTGGCGCTTTTCAAGTTCAACTGCCATGATTAGGGTTTGTTTGGTTTGGGTTTTAACTCATGAATAGGAATACACCATCAGCGACAAGGTTTGAAAAGATCTCCTGCTCTCAGCCTTAGCACTATCATCTTCTTAGAAACCTCCGTGCCATGAGAGCCAAGTAGAAGAAGAAATGAATCTGCAAGCTGAAGCACAAAAGAAGAAAAATGAGGCAGAGGTCCAAGTAAACCTCCAGCTTGTGTACCCATGGAGGCCAAAGAAGCAGAAACACGGAATACAGGGGCTCAGGACGTTGGTACAAGTTGTCGGACTGCATGTTGTCTAACTTGTCTCTCAAGAAATCTAGAACTCCACGCCAACCGATCATCAAGACCACCTCTGAGAGACCCACCCTTAGCCGGGTGTGGTAGCACACGCCTGTAGTTCCAGCTACTAGGAAGGCTGAGGCGGAAGGATCGCCAGAGCCCAGCAGGTCGAGACTGCGGTGGCCAGGAGCGACCACTGCAGTCCAGTCTGGGTGACAGAGTGAGACTCCAACTCAAAAAAAAAAAAAGAGAGACCCACCTTGCTCATCATACCAAAACAGTCCCTGTTGGTCCTTTGCTCTGGACCTGTGACATTCTGGACTAGTTCTGTGTTGGTTATGGCCAAGTGTACAATAAATCATCTCTTCTGCTGTCTTAGCTGAAGAATCAAAAAAAAAAAAGGAAAGAAAAATCTCCTAAGGTAACTGGATAAGCATTGGAAAAGAGAAGAGAAGAAGTGGAATGAAGAAGACACTGGATGAGAAAGATTGTCTGTGGCAGAATTAACTGAGTTGTAAACCTTGAAAGGAAGGCAAAGGGGGAAGAAGACTGAGAGAGGATATTATTTTATTAAAGTCACAGGGATGAATGTTGAGTCAGCCCTCACCACTGTGCCATCAGGCCAGGGCAGCTTGGCAGGAGAGCAGAGGAAGGAAGAGGCAGCAGCAGCTATAACTCAGTTACGCATAAAAATGGGTCTTTTCCTAGCACGAGGGCCTACAGTTGAAAAGACATCTGTGAAATTAGTAGGTGACAACACAAATAGTTCCACATCTATGTCTTCCACCAAAGTCTCTCTAATTGAATAAAAGTACAGAGCTTCATTCATTTGTTTATTCATTCATCCAGTAAACATCCATTATATGCCAAGCACTGCACTTAATGCTAGAAAACAAAGATAAACAGGAATAGTCCCTGTCCTCAAGGAGTTCACAGTTTAGCAGGCAAGAAAGTTGTATACAAAAGTAAGTGCAAAATAGTGTGATGAGTATAAGCTCACTTAGTTAAATCCCAAGCACAGCATTGGCACAGTCATACTTCAAGCATGAACAGAGCCCAATAGGTTCCCCAACATGCTCAACTTGGCAGACTTGCTATTTATCACTTACCCATCCATGTACTGAGGCCTACACTCATACTTAGGACAAATCTCCATTATTAATCACATATTTACCAGCTAAGTCACTTTCCTGATGTCTACCCTGCCCAAATCACTGTTTGGTTTCTAAGGGGGAGGAATGTGTGTGTTCATAAATCTCGCCCAAATTGTGTAACAGCAACCTGAACTCGGGCGGTACAAAAGGGGTTCACCATAACATGGCATGTCATTTCAAGCATGGCCCAGAAAGCAACAGGTGATTCACTTTAATAAACATACTTGAGCCAGTGTTATATAGGTCAAGCCCCATTAAAAACAAACACCAAGAGACTGTCCACCTTCTTCTGTCACAGCAAATAAAATCATAATTTATATGTGTTTGGGCTATGTAATTTACAAAGCTGATGCACAGGCATTGTTTCATTTTGTTAACACAACAATTCCTGGATGTAGGAATTATATGTTCATCTTATATCTCAAGAAGATAAGGCCTGGAGAGGCTAAGGACTTACCCCGGGCCATCCGTTGATAGCAAGGGTCAGAGCTAGGACTGGTACCCAAGCCTTCTGACCTCTAGCTCTACCACACTGCAGCTTTAAGTTCCCAAGTCAACCATAGGTAATCTTTGTCACACAGAAAAAACAGAAAAGGAGGAAAATAAATTCTTATAGTCTCTTAGATCTAACAATTTGGATCAAAAGTACTCATAGGTCACTCTGCTTAAAATAGAAATAACACTAAAAATTCAAAGCCTTTGGAGAGGAGGACCGAATTCATTAAGTTTTACTGCCAATATCTGAAATACATTTTCCTATAAATAGCTTTAGCCTGATCCCTTCTTTCAACAAATCCTACAATCACAATCTCTAATCAAATCTACTATCAAAGAGGCATCTTACCATCCCAAAGTTATTCAAATTAAGGCGATTAGCCACTCCTGTCTCCACACCCCGAAACAGCACCAGCACCACCCAGTCATATTTTGCTGAACTCAGCCTCTCCCACACTCCCTGAGCTGCCTTTAAACTAACTTGTTCATTAGCCAGCTCTTCCATCATCCATGGGAGCTCAGATGGTAGAGGGAGGTAGCAGGGTTTGACTTTTAATTCATGGCTGACCCTCAGAAGGGGCCTCCAACCAAACTCAGAGCAAGGCAGCTCAGAACTCAAGTTCTTCCTCCCTTGTTTAGCTCTGCTCACCCCCTACAGGGCATGGGGAAAGAAAATGTTATTAATTACCAGATACAAACATGAAGTGCCCTTCAAGAAGGTACATTTCTCAAAATGAAATGCAAAAAAGCTGCAAAGGAGGTCAGGTATTTCGCATGTACAGGAGGTGTCATCTATTTCACAGTTTTTCTGCAACATTCCCAATTTAGAAGAGAAGAAAATGACAGATTTAATGAAAGGGGGTGGGGGGTGGCATTGTCACTGCCTAATGAAATTCCTGCTTGAATGGAACTGTCATCTCAAACTCAGGATGTCTAAAATAACGCTCATTCTCTCATCAACTTCAGCATCTCTTCCTGACTTCTCTATGTCTATTTCTGCCACTGATACCATCGTTCTCCCTGTCTCCCAAACCAGAAAACTCAGGAATTCCTGACTCTTACCTCATCCCTAGCCCCCACGCCCATCTCTGTAGCTCATTTTCCCATCTCAGTGGTATCTCTTGATTACAGTGTGGTCAAACATGACACTAACAGTAAGAATAAGCAGGCTTTGGAGCTAGACCTGAGCTACAGTCCCCATTCTACCATGGGTCACCGTCACCTTGGATCATTTGCCTGAACTCAAGTGTCTTGTTCAGAAAAAGGAGAATCATACTTTCCCCATACATGGCTCCAAGAATTCATCACATTTAGCAACATATTCACAGCACCCACCACAGGGCCCGGCACAGACTGACACACACTGTGTGGACAGGAGCAAGCCCCCCTCCCCAGATAGGCTATCCACAGTAAGCAGAAAATCCCTCTGAAACCCGACTTCACACCACTCTTCAAACTGCCTCCATTGTTCTCCACTGCCTTGGTATGGAGTCAAACTCTAGCTGACCTTCAAGATCAGCAGAACTTTCCAGCTGGATCTTACTCCTCTGTCTATGACTCCTCTGCTCCAGCCATCTACTCACTCACTCAACACATTTATTGGGTGTCTACCACGTGCAAATATGGTGCTGGATGCTGAAATGACAGGCTGCCCACTGTCCACCCTCAAAGAACTCACAAGCTTCCTGGTAATGAGTGTGGTCTAAGGGGAAGGAGTATGGGGTGGGAATGAGGGTGGATAAAACCCTCATTGTATTAGGATGTAGGAAGTGATGCAGGAGTGGTAAGCATGGTGGGGGCTGTGGGAACACCACTGAGGGAAGACACACTGCCTCTGTTCTCTCCTCCCACTCTCGACTTAGCCAAATCCTACTCCATAAATCAAGGTCTTATTCATTCTGGCCCACACCTCTCCCATCTCAGAATTCCTCAAGTTCTTATCAACACCATTCATTTTCAGTCATCTACTGGCTGATGTCATTTCTTGTGTTGCTGTGGGCTCATTTCTTTAAATTACTTTTCATATATGTAAGTTGTTTTTCTCCACTGATTTGTAAGATCATAGAGGATAAGGACTAGGCTCTAGCCAGCTCTAAATCTCTACATACTAATTATTTGTAGCATAGGTGGCATATTTGAAACCACTGACAACCACAAAGTAATGCAGTTATTTCACTTTGAAAATCACACTCTCCCATCACTGCTAGATCTTGAATTCTGTGTGGCTTATCCATTTCATTCAACACAAGAAGAGAGAGAAGACCCTTGGCGATACCTAAAAAACTTTCCAAAATGTAGCCAGGTGTGGTGGCTCACAGGTGCAATCCAGAACTTTGGGAGGCCAAGGTAGGCGAATTGCTTGAGTCCAGGAATTCGAGACCAGCCTGGGCAACGATAGAGAAACCTTGTCTCTACAAAAAAATCAAAAAATGTAGCTGGGTAAGGTGGTACATGCCTGCAGTCCCAGCTACTCAGGTTGATGAGGTGGAAGGATCACCTTAGCCCAGGAGGTCGAGGGTGCCGTGAGCCGTGATCATCGTGATCATGCCACTGTACTTCAGCCTGGGCAACACAGTATACCAAGACTCAACAAACAATCAAAAACTTTTCAAAATGTAATTTGTTTAAAAACGTACTTTTTTACCTAAAAAAAATGTCTTCAAATGAAATCTTAGGTGGACACTCAGTATAGCACACATAAAAACAAAGCTGCACTGGTTGAAGCTGTGGTTAACAGCCTACTGCTGCCACCTCCAAGGGGAAAATATTCAACTCTCTCACCAGCAACACCTGATGCATATCCAGGGGCAGCACCACTACAGCATGATGGAGAATTCATCCCACCCACAAATATGTATAAACTCGATATATGTAGAAATGAGACATTACAAATCAATGGGAGAAAAGAAAAGCCACAATAAACATGGCTAGGACAAACAGCCATACGGAATATAAAATAAAGTTAGATCTCTACCTCACACCATTCACAAAAATAAATTTCTTATTTTTCAAGACAGATATATAAGAAGCAATATTTTAAAACTTTTAGAAGAAAATATAGAAGAATACTCTTATGACTTCAGGATAGAAAAAGTTTTGTATATGTGTGTGTATGTGTTTGTTTTAAGTAAGTCCAAACAATAAATAAAAAGTTAGATAAATTTGACTATACTAAAATTTGGAATTTCTTACACATCAAAGAATTCAGTAAAAAATGAAAAAATAAGCCAACTTTGGGGAAGCTATTGCAACCTACAATCACCAAAAAAGGATGAATAACCAGAATATATAAGGACCACCTACACATAAATAATAAGAAAAAGAAAGACAGCCTGTCTCCAGATTATACTTTAAGAACTACTCTGGGCAAGACTCTAGCTCACATTCCCCCAGAGATTAAAGGACAGAACACAGTGAGATGACATCTTGTCTCATTTACATGTGTTTATATTTTATTATAGTTTATAATAGTTGTTACCACATATTATCAACCCTGAGATATAGATAGAACATATATTATGCCATTTTATTGATAAGAAAATTGAGATTCAAGAATTAAATGATCAGTCCAAGGGGAAATTTTATCTATATATGTTTATATATATAAAATATAAAATTATACACACACACACACACACACACACACACACACACATACACTTTTCCTAGTGAGAAGCAAAATCTAGTTTTCCACCTTCTGACCATAATTTAAAAAAAAAAAAACCTCCACCTTTTTTTTGAGATAGGGTCTTTCATCTTACTGTGTTGCACAGGCTGGTCTCGAACTCCTGGACTCAAGGGAACCCCCCGCCTCAGCCTCTGGAACAGCTATAGGCACTTACCACCATGTCTGATTTAAAAAAAAAAAAAAAAGCCTGTTCACACAAAAATCTGTACATGAGTGTTCACAGCAGCTTCATTTGTAGTAGCCCAAAACTAGAAATAAGCCAGATGCCCTTCAACGGGTGAACAGTTAAACAAACTATCATACATTCATACCATGGAACACTACTCAGCAATAAAAAGAAATGCACTATTGATACATACAACAACCTGTATAAATCTCTAGAGTCTTAATGGCTGAGTGGGAAAAAAAGGTCACTCATAAAAGGCTGCATACTTATAATTGTATTATGTATCTATATATACAATATATATATTATATAATATATATATATAATCTTAAAGATGTGGGGTACAATTCAGGATGAGGTATACAAGTGGACATCATACAGGTAAAGTTTGGTCCCTCCCTTTGGTCCCCACTTTGCCTGGTTTGAGATCAGGTGCCCTTATTAAAGTTGTGCAATCCTCCCTTGTATTTTTATAATATTCTTGAAATGACAAAATTATAGACATGAAGAACAGTTTAGTAGTTGCCAAGTTAAGGACTAAGGACTAAAGCAAGGTGAGATGAGAAAGTGAAGGGGGAGGAGCGGAGTGGAACTAGAAAAGGATATGAAGGATCCTTGTAGCGATGGAACTGTTTAGAATTCTGACTGTATTCATACCTCTGTCCCGATAGCAATACTGTACTCTATCTTGCAAGATATTAACCATGAGAGGAAACTAAGTAAAGGGTATATGTAATCTCTCTGTATTATTTTTTATAACTGCATCTGAATGTATAATTATCTCCAAAAAATTTTCAAAACAAAACAAAAAAGGCCTGAAATCATCCTGCCCTGCTGTAGTCAATTCTGAGGTCAAATGAGATACAGTCTGGCAAGGCACTTCAGAGACTGTGTGTGCCCTATAAATACTAGGTAACAATAATCAACTTCCTCCATCAACCAGCCTCATCAACATCACTCACTGTTAGACTATTCCCTTGTCCACAGGGCCTTCAACATCCCTTTAGTGTGATACTATCACTGTACTTGAGTAATCTGTCCATCTCTCTTGCTATCTTTTGAATGTCCTCTACAAAACTCATGTTGAAACTTAATCCCCAATGGGGCAGGGGGAGAAGGGGAGCCTTTAAGAGGTGTTTAGATCATAAGGGCTTGCCCTCGTGAATGCATTAATCCATTCGTGGATTAATGGATTAATGGGCTACCTTGGGAGTGGAAACTGTGGTTTTATAAGAAGAGGTGGTGGAGGCTTTGTTGAAGATGAGTTGGTTGAGAAATTGAGGTTGTGCTTCTGGAATCTCAATTCTATTCCATTGGTCTATATGCCTGTTCCTATACCAATACCAAGCTGTTTTGATTATTGTAGCTTTATAGTAAAGTTTGAAGTCTGGTAATGAGATACTACTTGCTTTGTTTTGTTTTGTTTTGTTTTTT